>CM077919.1:275848046-275908046 GCA_039797435.1 Crotalus adamanteus | reverse complement strand
AGCTTCTGTTTCACTGGTTAATTGTCCTTAATGTCAGGAAGTTTCTCCTTAATTCCAGGTTGCTTCTCTCCTTGATTAGCTTCTATCCGTTGCTTCTTGTCCTGTCTTTCAGGTGCTTTGGAAAATAATTCGACCCCTTCCTCTTTGTGGCAGTCCCTCAAATACTGGAAGAATGCTATCATGTTCCCCCTAGTCCTTCTAATAGATTGTAATAGAGAATAGAGCTGGAGGGGACCTTGGAGGTCTTCTAGTCTAGCCCTCTGCTCAAGCAGGAGAACTTATACCATTTTAGACAAATGACTGTCTAGTCTCTTCTTAAAGACCTCCAATGATGGAGCACCTTTGATTTCTGAAAACAAGCTATTCCACTGGTTAATTGTCCTCACTGTTGGGAAATTTCTCCTTAATTCCAGGTTGCTTCTCTCTTTGATCAGTTTCCAACCATTTTTTCTTGTTCTGCCCTCTGGTGCTTTGGAGAATAGTTTGATGCCTTCTTCTTTGTGGCAGCCCCTCAAATACTGGAATACTACTCTGATGTCACCCCCATTTCTTCTTTTCTGTCCAGGGGTAGGCAACCTTGGCTCTTTTATGACTCATGGGCTTCAACTCCCAGAATTCCTGAGCCAGCAGGGCCAGCACGAGTCATAAAAGAGCCAAGGTTGCCTACCCCTGGATTAGCCAAACCCAAGTCCTGCATCCGTTCTTCATATGTTTTAGTCTCCAGGCGTTTGATCATCTTAGTTCCTCTTCTTTGCACTTTTTCCAAAGTCTCAATATGTCAATACTCTTCTTAGCCTACTTCTTCAGAGTCTGACTTTTGCTCCTGTGGAGTGTCATAGGGAAAACCATGTCTTGCACAATTCTATTGTTTAGACATACAGACCCATCAAGGCATTTGAATATATTTTCCAAGGCCTTAATGCAGACATGTCAAACACAAAGCCCGGGGACCGGATGTGGCCTGCAAAGTAGTTTCATGGGGCCCGCAAAGCCATCCTGGAAACAGTGAGGGAACGGCCCCCGCTGCCTTGGCCCTGGCCCAGGCCAGCCGGGAGCCAATGTACAATTTTGTAGTGGCCATCTATGCTGAAATGCATTCAGTCTTAGCTCCACAAGTCCATCTAGAAACAGCGAGGAACTAGCCCCTGGTCGGCCCCACCTCCTGGGTGCATGCTGGGGGAGTGTCACCCTTTGTGAGGAATGAAGAAATGCACCATGCCTTGGCGCTTGCCCCGGTCCCACCGCCCTCTGCCAGAGACCCTCAGATCTGTCCCACTCCTGCCCAGGCCCCCACAGGCACCCTTGATGCCAACAATGTAGAGCTGGCCATGTCCACCCAGTAGGCCACACCCACTCCATCCACGCCCATCCAGTAGGCCGCACCCACTCTGGCCATACCCACCTGGCCCCCCAAAGGCAAATGCAATGTTGATGCGGCCCTCAGTGAAATTGAGTTTGGCACCCCTGCCCTATACTATTTCTGAGAAATGACTGTCCAGTCTCTCTGAATATCTCCACTGATGGAGCATTCACAACTTTTAAAGGCAAACTGTCCCACTGATTAATTAACAGAATAACAGAATTGGAAGGGGCCTTGGAGGTCTTCTAGTCCAGCCCCCCACTTAAGCAGGAGACCCTGTACCATTTCAGACAAATGGGTGTCCAGTCTCTTCTTAAAACCCTCCAGTGATGGAACATCCACATGATAGCAGTATTCCAATACCTCAGGGGCTGCCATAAAGAAGAGGGAATTAAGCTATTTTCCAAAGCACCTGAAGGCAGGACAAGAAGCAACGGGTGGAAACTAATCAAGGAGAGAAGCAACCTAGAACTAAGGAGAAACTTCCTGACAGTGAGAACAATTAATCAGTGGAACAACCTGCCTCCAGAAGCAGTAAATGCTCCAACACTGGAAGTTTTTAAGAAGAGACTGGACAGCCATTTGTCCGAAATGGTGTAGGGTTTCCTGCCCGAGCAGGGGGTTGGACTAGATGACCTCCAAGGTCCCTTCCAACTTTACTACTATTATTATTATTACCTCTGGAGGCAAGCCGTTCCACTGATGAATTGTTCTCACTGTCAGGAAATTTCTTCTTAGTTCTAGGTTGCTTCTCTCCTTCATTAATTTCTATCCGTTGCTTCTTGTCCTGCCTTTCAGGTACTTTGGAAAATAGGTTGACCCCGCTTCTTTGGGGCAGCCCCTCAGATATTAGAATAATACTATCATTTCATCCCTAGTCCTTCTTTTCTCTAGACTGGCCATATCCAATTCCTGCAACTGTTTCTTCATATGTTTTAGTCTCCAGTCCCTTTGTTGATCTTCTCTCTAGTCTTTCCAGGAGTCTCAACATCTTTTTTATAATATGGTGACCAAAACTGGATGCATATTCCAAGCGTGGTCTTACCAAAACACTATAAAGTTGTATTAACATCTCATGTGATCTTGATTTCTATCCCTCTGTTAATACAGCATAGGACTGTGGTTGGCTTTTTTGATTGCTGCTGCACCCGGCTGACTCATAGTTAAGTGATTGTCCACTAGGACTCCAAGTTCTGCCGTTGAGCCAGGGTACCATCTATTGTAAGCCTGTGCATTTGGTTTTTCTTGCCATCATGACCAGATTTTGCCTGATGGCATGGGTCAGCCCATCCCAGTATTCCAATCTTGCCAACGAGGTTATTACTACACCTCATATAGAATGATTAAAAATATGGAACTCTTAAGGAAAAACATCTTCATAATTGGATAGAACCTCTTGGGGGGTTGTTTGGAGGTTTCTCCTTCTCCTTCTCCTTCTTCCATCCATCTCCTTCCCTCCTCTTCCATTCACAAAACCACCCCTCCCTTCTAGCACTCATGATGTTGCTTAGCTGGGTAATGAAACATCTGCAAGCACACAACCAAGCTCAGAGGGCACCCAGGACTCCACAATTCTCCTCCTCCTCCTCCTCCTCCTCCTCCTCCTCCTCCTCCTCCTCCTCTTCTTCTTCTTCTTCTTCTTCTTCTTCTTCTTCTTCTTCTTCTTCTTCTTCTTCTTCTTCTTCTTCTTCTTCTTCTTCTTCTTCTTCTTCTTCTTCTTCTTCTTCTTCTTCTTCTTCTTCTTCTTCTTCTTCTTCTTCTTCTCTTCCTCCCCTTCTGGCACTGATGATGTTACCTACAGTTGGATCATGAAATGTCTGCAGGAAAACAACGAAGCTCAGAAAAGCTAGCCCCCCATTTGATGAGATGATGCCACGTGGTTCATTGGGAAAGTGAATGATTTGCAGCAAACATTAGACAGATTGAATGATGCCATGGAGAGCAGGGATCCGAACATTAAAACATTACGTTCATTCGATGCACCGAAGACCTGACAAAAAAGAGTGAAGGAAGACAAGGGGTAGTCAATGGTGAAAAAAAAAAAAAAAACCAGAGCGAGGAAATGAGTGCATGAGTCTTAGTTGATTATTTTATTTGAGATGGGGGAAACGGAGGCAATTCAAGGCATGCACATATATGCAGAAAGTTAATGGATGATCTGTGATTAGCTGGGAAAAAGGAACATTTATGGAAGAAGCAGAAAGAGCTGAGGCTAAGAGCTTTTGTCCACTTTATTAATTGAAAGAATGGGAATGATGGGGGAAAATGTACAAGTTAATTGAATGCTGGGTGGGGAGGGGGTCACTTAAGAAATTAAGCAGGAAAGGGAAGAGGAGAAGTGGTTCAAGAGTGCAGCCAGAATACAGAAGCGAGTCCCCCCGGGGTTGAAAAAAGGACAGGAAGACGTCATTGTCAAGGAGGGAAAATGAGTTGAGGATTGAATTGTACAACAAATACACAACAACAACAATTGGAGCCATGCTCGAAAGAGAATATGTGGTCATGATCCTCTTAATGTCAACTGGGGAATTCTGGGAGTTGAGGTCCGCACATCTTAAAATTGCAAAAAATTGAGAAGCACTAATGTGCATAATTACGCACAAAATATATGAAGAAAGACAGCAGGAATTAGGTATGGCTTGTTTGGAGAAAAGAAAAACTTGGGCTGACATGATAGCAGTCTCCCAAATTTGAGGGGCTGCCACAAAGAGGAGGTGTGTGTGTGTGTATGTATGTCAACTGTTCTCCAAAGCAGCTGAAGGCCGGACAAGAAACAACGGATGGAAACTAATCAAGGAGAGAAACAACCTTGGAACTAAGGAGAAACTTCCTGACAGTGAGGACTATTAACCAGTGGAAGGACATGCCACCAGAGTTGTGGGTGCTCCAACACTGGAAGTCTTTAAGAAAAGACTGGACAGTCACCTATCTGAAATGGTATAGGGTCTCCTGCTTGAGCACGGAGTTGGACTAGAAGACCTCCAAGGTCCCTTTCAATTCTATTATCATTCTGTTATTCTACTCTACTCTACTCTACTCTACTCTACTCTACTCTACTCTACTCTACTCTACACCCTACTCTACTCTACTCTATCTACTCTACTCTACTCTACTCTACCTCTACTCTATTGCAATAGTGGTGAATATCTGTAGGATGAAAGTGGAGGCTCGTTCTCTGAGCTTGTGGGTTGGTTTCCGAATGTTTCGTTACCAGGCTAGATAACATCTTCAGTGGAGTATAGGGGATGTGATTGTGGTGTTTTTCTATGTATAAGGGCTTCAGGTATGGGTGTGTCAAGTGAGGGTCTTGTTATGGTCAGGTATGAGTCATCAGAGAGAGTCTGGTGACGGGTCTTGTGATGGGGAGGTTACCTCAGGTCAGGGTCCTTGGGAGGTGAACTCCTGGAGGGAAGGGGAGGGGGGCTACAGAAGGATGAAAGTAAGAATGTAATCTGCAAAATAAACTATAATGATTGCAACCAATTCTACAGGGTGCAAACATCACGTCAATTGAAAACCAGGATCCACGAACACCCAGCGCAGTGAGACGCCACGATCCCAAATCCTTAAACCTCTACCCACAATGATGCCACGCAGCACGAGTTCTATTGGAGCAACACAAAAACCATTGGCCATGCTACCACCTGCCATGCTCGGTGAGTTCATCGAAACCTGGCACTCCACAAGCAATTCCCACAATAGACACATCGACCCACAACCAGCCTACGAACCCATCAGGAATCTGAATCACAACCGCACAGCCAACCATACGGACGGCCACTGACCCTCAACCAACATACATAATGCCCCATCACCAGCAGTTCACCCACCAATGTCCCTCCCCTGATATGACCCACATTGGACCCATCCCATCTCCATCACAAGACCCTCACCTGATACGGCCCCACACCTGATCCATCACAAGACCCATCACAAGACCCTTACTTGGTGCAACCCACACCTGACCCATCACAAGACCCTCACCTGACACGACCCACACCTGATCCATCACAAGACCCATCACAAGACTCTTACTTGGTGCACACCCACACCTGACCTATCACAAGACCTCACCTGATACGACCCACACCTGATCCATCACAAGACCCATCACAAGACCCTCACCTGATACAACCCACACCTGACCCCATCACAAGACCCTCACCTGATATGACCCACACCTGACCCATCATAAGACCCATCACAAGATCCTCACCTGATACGACCCACACCTGACCCATCACAAGACCCATCACAAGATCCTCACTTGGTGCAACCCACACTTGACCCATCACAAAACCCATCACAAGACCCATCACAAGACCCTCACTTGGTGCAACCCACACTTGACCCATCACAAGACCCATTACAAGACCCTCACTTGGTGCAATCCATGCCTGACCCATCACAAGACCCTCACCTGATACGGCCCACACCTGATCCATCACAAGACCCATCACAAGACCCTTACTTGGTGCAACCCACACCTGACCCATCACAAGACCCTCACCTGACACGACCCACACCTGATCCATCACAAGACCCATCACAAGACTCTTACTTGGTGCAACCCACACCTGACCTATCACAAGACCCTCACCTGATACAACCCACACCTGATCCATCACAAGACCCATCACAAGACCCTTACTTGGTGCAACCCATACCTGACCCATCACAAGACCCATCACAAGACCCTCACCTGATACAACCCACACCTGATCCATCACAAGACCCATCACAAGATCCTCACCTGATACGACCCACACCTGACCCATCACAAGATCCATCACAAGATCCTCACTTGGTGCAACCCACACTTGACCCATCACAAAACCCATCACAAGACCCTTACTTGGTGCAACCCACACCTGACCCATCACAAGACCCTCACCTGATACGACCCATACCTGATCCATCAAAAGACCCATCACAAGACCCTCACCTGATATGACCCACACCTGACCCATCACAAGACCCATCACAAGATCCTCACCTGATACGACCCACACTTGACCCATCACAAGACCCATCACAAGACCCATCACAAGACCCTCACTTGGTGCAACCCACACCTGATCCATCACAAAACCCTCATCTGACCTACTGACCATACAAAGCCCTTACAAGCAGAAGAACACTGGCACCTGAACTCCGCTGAGGATGTTACCCAGCCTGGTAATGCAACGTTCGGAAACCAACCCACAAGCACGGAGAACGAAGCTTCATCTTCATTCTATTCAATTTTCTGCAGAAAACCTTACCTTTTGTCATTTTCCACTCTCCCTTCTGCTCCCTTCCTGACATTGAGGAAGGTGAGAGAAGGGAGGGGGCTGTTCTCCCTTCTATCTGACCCACCCCCCATGCCAATTTGCGCCAATTTAAAGACCCCCTCCTCCCGACCTGGCTCCCAGGTAGAGCATCAGGGCAATAAAAGAAAAGAAAGCTAAAGCTGACACGGGCACCTGGGGTGCTGTTGGCATTTGGACTGTCTAAATGTTAATCAGAATAATGGTGCCTGTTGAGGCCGCTCTTGGAAAGGCATGGCAAAGCTGGGACACAAAGGAAGGATTGTAAACATCTATTAGCCTTTCCCATTAGGTTAATGGCATGCAGGACGGAAAAGCCCCCCCCCCCCCATTCCAAACAACCACAGTAATAGGCTTATTACAGGAAGTAAAACCTAGGGATGAGCTTTAGTGCATTGGCTGATTAATACGGCCAGGTAATTCTGCCATTCTTTCCTTTTTAAAAAATAAAACGTGCTTAGCAAAGGCTTCCTTTATAATGTCATTTCAGTTTTGCATCCAGGGTCTTCCTCACTCAGCCCATGGAAGCCTGTTTCTGGATTATTTAATTGAAAAGGGTTCTTTCCTGACTCTGATTTTATGGTGAACTGGAGGGCTGCAAAAGCACCTTAACAACAACAACAACACCATTGGCATTGACAAATTTGCTATTAGTCAATTGCAAAAGGTGGCCTTACTAGGAACTGCTTCCATCCTGCGACGATATCTGTAATACCATCAAACATCCACATCTGCCTATCCCAGGTCCTGGGTAAGGACTCGATAGGTAGACAAAACGCCAAATCCAGTCTGAACATCTGGCTGACTGTGCGATGATCCATAATAATAATAATAATAATAGTAAAGTTGGAAGGGACCTTGGAGGTCATCTAGTCCAACCCCCTGCTCAGGCAGGAACCCCTATACCATTTCGAACAAATGGCTGTCCAGTCTCTTCTTAAAAACTTCCAGTGTTGGAGCATTCACTGCTTCTGGAGGCAGGTTGTTCCACTGGTTAATTGTTCTAACTGTCAGGAAGTTTCTCCTTAGTTCTAGGTTGCTACTCTCCTTGATTTGTTTCCATCTGTTGCTTCTTGTCCTGCCTTCAGGCACTTTGGAGAATAGCTTGACTCCCTCTTCTTTGTGGCAGCCCCTGAGATATTGGAAGACTGCTATCATGTCCCCCCTCATCCTTCTCTTCATTAAACTAGACATACCCAATTCCAGCAACTGTTCCTTATATGCTTTAGCCTCCAGTCCCCTGATCATCCTTGTTGCTCTTTTCTGCACTCTTTCTAGAGTCTCAACATCTTTTTTACATCATGGTGACCAAAACTGGATGCAGTATTCCAAGTGTGACCTTACCAAGGCATTGTAAAGTGGTATTAACACTTCACGTGATCTTGATTCTATCCCTCTGTTAATGTAGCCTAGCATAGTGTTGGCCTTTTTGGCAGCTGCAGCACACTTCTCTCACCTTCCTCAGTGCCAGGAGAGGAGGAGAAGGAAGAGGACATCTCTAGAGCAGAAGAAAGACAAGAAAATGTAAGATTTTCTGAAGGAGGTTGTGCAGAAGATAGGCTTAAGATACAGAAGGATCTTGAACTTTTTTTTTTTTTTTTTAGAAAAAAAGCACTGGATAGGGTTCAAATGGTTCCCAAGTAGAAACAAAGTTAGATAAAGTCTTGTCTTTATTTAAAATTGTCAATTTTAACATCTCAGCCAACCCCATTCACTTCCCCATCCATCGTTCAATTGGGAAAATTTGGTCATTCACTTCCATCTCTGTTTGTACAAAAATCTTGATAATGTTAGCACATATAACTATTTCCCAACCTTGGCTTACTTGAAGATCTGTGGACTTCAATTCCCAGAATTCCAGGTTGAGAAATACTGACATATCAAAAACAAAGTCCCATTTTTAAAAAACAGTTAACCCATCAAACCCAAAAGAAAAATCTCTGTTTTTAATTATACATTTATTTCAAGAATGTTCAGAATTAAAATACATACCTGATCCTAATATTTCTTACCTTTCTCACATGGCCAGGCCTGAAAGTTACATTGATTTATAACTTGAAAGAGAATTTTTACAAGATGATGTATGGTTGGTATTTAATGCCTGATAAATTGTCACAGAAGTATGAAGGTGTGCCACGTGTACGCTGGGAATGTAATCAGTCTGAACAGTGCTCACCTTTTGACTAATAGCATCCACTTTTTGCATGTGTTTAACCATGTTTGCCAATTGTACAATGCTGTGATTTTTCTGATTCTATCTATCTATCTATCTATCTATCTATCTATCTATCTATCTTTCTTTCTTTCTTTCTTTCTTTCTTTCTTTCTATTTAGAAGAGCAACAGAGATGATTAGGGGATTGGAGACTAAAACATATAAAGAATGGTTGCTGGAGTTGGGTATGGCTAGTTTAATGGAGAGAAGGACTAGGGGGTGACATGATAGCAGCCTTCAATATATTGAGGGGCTGCCACCAAGAAGAGGAAGTCAAGCTATTCTCCAAAGCACCTGAAGGCAGGACCAGAAGCAACGGATGAAACTAACCAAGGAGAGAAGCAACCTAGAACTAAGGAGAAATTTCTTGACAGCGAGAACAATTAACCAGTGGAATGTGTTGCCTTCAGAAGTTGAAGGTGCTTCAACACTGGACATTTTTAAGAAGATTTGTCTGAAATAGTATAGGGCAGTGGTTCTCAACCTGTGGGTTGGGACCCCATTTGGGTCAAACGACCATTTCACAGGGGTCGCCAAACAACGCAGTCCGCCATTTTTCCCCCTTTTCCTTAGCTGTGCTACTCCCTTTTATTCTATTGGCTTTTGAAAGCCAATAGAATAGACTCTCTTGAATAGAGTCTAATTCTATTGGCTTTCAAAAGCCAATAGGAATTGTCCAGGCTGTCTCTGCCCTGCTGAGCCCGCCAAAAGTCCCATTCTGCAAATGGTGCTGCACCAGTTGAGTAGTCCTCGACTTGACCGGTTGAGTAGTCCTCGACTTACAACCGCTTGGGGTTCGCGGCATTAAAAAGGTTGAGAACCACTGGTATGGGGCTTTCTGCCTGAGCAGGGGGTTGGATTAGAAGATCTCCAAGGTCCCTTCCAACTCTAATATTTTCTGTATCCTGTATCCTATATCTTGTATCCTGTATCCTCTCTCTCTCTCTCTCTCTCTCTCTCTCTCCTCTCTCTCTCTCCCAATCCAACCCAACCCAACCCAGTGCAACCCAACCCAATGCAACCCTACCCAACCCAACCTAACCTAACCTAACCTATCCTAGACCAACAATCATCACTGTTAGAAGGCGGAACACAATCTTCCATTCAAGAAATTATGGACTCAGACAAACAACCCAACATTGAACAACTGCCTAACCAATGAGAGCAACTCCTACCGACACTAACAGGGCAAACCACATGTATATAAAAAACGAGGAAAGCTCATTCCTTTCCAGCACTGGTAATGTAACCTAGTTGGGTCATGAAACCCCTGGAAGAAAACCACCAGACTCAAAGACCATCAAGCACGCCACAGTTCAACTTTGAGCTGCAAATATTCTCCTCCATTGGTGTCAGTACTTCTTCAAATACGATGCTCAGCAACAAATACCATATTCTAGCCATGCAGAGTAGAGAAAAAACAATAAAGGGTCCATCGGAAGATGCTTATCCCTGTACAGCTCCTTCCTGGTGTGCTTCAGCTCAGCATCTCCTGCCTAGTTTGGCCTCCAGACAAAACTACAATTATTCACCACCCAGAGGATTTTGTTTTTTTTTTATGCACAGGCTGCTATCTCCATTTGTTGGATACATAAATAAATAATGAATAAATAAAATTGCTGGGCCAGCTCGGAAGGTCTGGCTGTGAAGGAAATGGGGAACGTCTGATTGTAGGGTCCCACCAGCCTCCCAATCTAAGCAGATTGCAAGACGGAATTGCTTCAGCCGTCAATCAGAATTCACCTCCTGTGAATTCCAGCGAGCGGTTACTGCATTTATCTTGGAAGGATAAAGAGCTCAGCGATTTGTAGAACTTACTCTGCCCAATAAAACATCATTTGTAAGTCCTGCCGGGCAATTTATATTATTGAATGCAATACCCGGGATGCCATATTCAGGACTTGGATTAAAAAAAAAAAAACCAAAACTCTGACCTACTCAAGGTTGAGGTGTCATAAATCTGCAATCTTGACGGAAAAGGTTGCAATACAATTTAGTGGGAAGAATCAGAGTCTCGCGCATTTGTCAGCTCGAGAACGGAGGTGGAATTTGATGGAAACACCGGGCATACAAGGCAAAACTTCTAGGTATGCTGACTTGGCCCACACTTTCTTTGCAGTAGATAATGCCAGACATAACTTATCACAGGAGGAGGAAGCTGAAATGTCGAGCTTTTGTATTGTTCATATAATCCACACATCAAGACCAGAAAGCGGATTTTAAATGGAAATGGGACAGAAAGGGCAGCAATTTATCATTCCGACTTCCTCCCTGTGTCCCTCAAAACTCATCCAACTTTGGCTGGATACACAATACATACGTGCACGAGTGTGCATACGGGTGTGCATGCAAGCACGCATTTGTATACATGCACACACACATACCACAATTTACTGTGTATAAATAGTAAACCCCAAAATCCCTCACACTGAAGATGTGACTTATTTGGGTCATGGAACATCTGTAAGCAAACAACCACTCAGAGAGCACCAAGGATTCCACAGTCCTACCACTCTCTCCTCCTCCTCCTCCTCCTTCCTCCTCCTCCTCTCCACAATCTTCTTGTCAAATTCCGAAGGATGAAACTCTTCAAGAACTTTGAGGCATTATTTACCTTAAAGAACCTTTATTCAAGCAGCATAGCTTCAGCAGGTAAATAGTTGAAGCCAAAATCTGAATTCCCTTCAGCACATAGATCAAAACACAATTCCCTCCTACAACTGTCATAAATCACATTCTCCAATTAGTTTGAAATGTAGACTTTCCGCCCAGTTCTTATCCACCATTCCTTATCAGATCTTATTACAATATTATATATCTAACTAACTCCCATCACATTCCTCCCCCTCCCCCAGTATCATCTAATTCTAAGAGTAAAGTATAAGAAAGAAAAAGGCTGCATCTCCATATGTTGTCAAAGCAAGAACATCCAATGTTAGCAGCACTGACACCTCTCTCCCTTCTAGCACTGATGTTACCTAGTTAGGTCATAAAATGTCTGCAAGAAAATATCCAAATCCAGAGAGCACCAAGGACCCCAATGTTCAACCTTGAGCTACAAACATTTTATTCTATCAGATTCTCTTCTATTCGACACACAGCCCAGGTGGAAGGTGCAGCCTGCCAAAAATTTTTGCAGCCAGCTGAGGAAACTTCTCATGACTGATTTACAGCTTGTTCAAAACAGCAAATTAAACAAAATAATCGCATCCATTACACAGTTCTTCGCACCCCCCAAATCAGCTCCTTACAGTAACTGAAATAATTTTAAGACAAACTAATGTGACATGTATTATTAGAAATACCCAGTCATGTTATAAATTATCCTTCATGTTGTACATTTCAGGAGCCATAGAGTTACTTTCTCACAGCAGAGCTGCTCATGATCTATGGATCAAATCTTAAAAGCCAGTGCTTAGCCATTTACTTTCTGAAACACCTGGCCAAAACCTATTTGGGGCTTGAAGGACAAAGAAAGGGATGTTAGTTGCCATGAGTTATTTATTGTCAGGCAGAGACTGGCTGAGCTGGGGGAAGGAGTCAAATAGGGAATTAGTCTGGAATCCTTACGTAGGCACAAGAGTGCAAGGTCCGACACACTCTCCCCCCCCCCCCTGCCTGCCTTGAATGGAATCTTATCTAGTCTGGTACTAGTACAAATCACCAATCTGGGAAATTTATTGTTAGGCATGAACATATATGAAGAGTTCAATTAGCTGTTTTATTGCTCATGCCTTTTATATAGGAATCTTCCCAGACTGGATAAGTTTCAACAGCACTCAAGGGGATATCAAACTTTGCCCTCTGATGCCTACATAAGGAATTCCAGATTAATTCCCCACTTGACTTCTCCCCCCCCCCCGCTACTGTATTTATAAAACAGGGGTCTTCAAACTTGGCCCTTTTATGACTTGTGGACTTCAACTCCCAGAATTCCTCAGCCAGCATCCCATCCCGTCCCGTCCCGTCCCGTCCCATCCCATCCCATCCCATCCCATCCCACCCCACCCCACCCCACCCCACCCCACCCCACCCCACCCCACTCCACTCCACTCCACTCCACTCCATTCCATTCCATTCCATTCCATTCCATTCCATTCTATTCTATTCTATTCTATTCTATTCTATTCTATTCTATTCTATTCTATTCTATTCTATTCTATTCTATTCTATTCTTCTTAAATCCCCACATTTTTTTCATGTATGATGACACATAGAAATAAGGCAGCATCTTGATCATGTGGTTGTGGCCACAATCTTGACTTTTTTGACCCTTCCCTGCAGATGCTTCTAGTGCCAATCTGGAAAAGGGATTCATAGACAAGAGAAATACCAGGAACTTTGCACTCCAGTATTGTTTTCAAAGCAGCGGGAAAATTAAACCCAATGGCTAAAAGCAAGTTCTTTTCCACCTCTGGCCTTTTCAGCTGAAACAATGCTGCCCGATGCAGAGCGTGAAGGCTTTTTTTTTTTAAAAAAATATTTTTTACCAGCAATGCGATAATGGGCCTGCATTTATTTTAAAAATTAGTTTTCCACTGTGCTAATTCGCTCCATTGAAATGGTCCAAATTAAAAAAGAGAGAGAAATAAATTAAGTTTCCAAAAGAGGAAATGGCACAGAAAGAAGGATCTGGGACTTCAACAACATTGGGAGAAAAGGAAGGAGGAAACCTCATTTAGAAACAAATTAATGTGGGTAATAAAGCCAGGGAAAAAGTCAGGAAGTTATTCAAGACCCAATTAAGTGAAGTTGTGGCAGTTATAAGGGGAGGTTCAAGCCGAGGCAATCAGGCCCTTCCTATAAATTAAGATGCAGTTTTTGCTGGTTTTCAGTTCTTTCTGTTTTCGTCTAAAATGATGCTGATGGCTAAATTGTCTTTGCACGGGGGTGGAATGTAACATTAATTGATCAACTCGAGTAATAGAAGCAAGATATGTAATCTGGCATTTAGAAGTGAGTAACAATGGCAATGAAGTCTAATAGAAGAGGTTCTTTGAGAAGTTATTCTCGTTGATTTATGGCTCCTGGGGTAAATATACATATTTGCTGATAAAGGATATTTGTCACTCAAGGTTGAACTGGGGTGTCTTGGTGGTTTTCTTGGAGACGTTTCATGGCCCAACTAAGTAACATCATGAGCGCTAGAAGGGAGTGGGGTTTGTAGAATGGAGGAGAAGAAAAAGGAGGAAGAGGAGGAGGAGGAGGAGGAGGAGGAGGAGGAAGAAGAAGAAGAAGAAGAAGAAGAAGAAGAAGAAGAAGAAGAAGAAGAAGAAGAAGAAGAAGAAGAAGAAGAAGAAGAAGAAGAGAAGGAGGAGGAGGAGGAGGAGGAGGAGGAGGAGGAGGAGGAGGAGGAGGAGGAGGAGAGACTGTGGAGTCCTGGGTGCTCTCTGAGCTTGGATGTTCATTTGCAGACGTTTCATGACCCAGCTAGGTAACATCATCAGTGGTAGAAGGGGGTGGGATTTGTGAGGAGCAGGAGGAGTCCTCAGTGCTCTCTGGGCTTGGTGATTTTCCTGCAGACCTTTCATGACCCAGCTAGGTAACATCATCAGTATTAGAAGGGGGGTCCTGCTCTCTTGTTTATATACAGGGCAATCCCTTGTGAACCACAGAAAGAAATGACAATCCCAACAGTGACAGGACAAGCCAATAATGGAATAACAGAGTAACAGAATAAGAAAATAACAGAATAATAAGAGTTGGAAGGGACCTTGGAGGTTTTCTAGTCCAACCCCTTGCTCAAATAGCTGGACATCCTGAACAAATAGCTATCCAATCTCTTCTTGAAATCCTCCAGTGATGGAGCACCTACAACTTCTGAAGACAGGTTGCTACACCGATTAATTGTTCTGTCAGGAAATTCCTCCTTCATCCCAGGTTGCTTCTCTCCTTGATGAGTTTTCATCCGTTGCTTCTTGTCCTGCCCTCAGGTGCTTTGAAGAGCAGCTTGACCCCCTCTTTTTGGTTGACAAAGAATGTGTTGCAAATATTTTCCCTTTCAAATCACATCCATTGCTCTCATTAAATGCATTTTTGGGGCAGGTTCCTATTGGGCATGTGAAAAGAATGCAGCAGGGCCACCTGGGAAAGTGAATGCTGGTTATATATAACCCATTCTAAGCATTTTTTAAAAAAATATGTCCGCCTTTGGCCCTCCATCCTCCATCCGTCAGCAGGGAAACATGGCAGTGCTCAACACCCCCCTCTCTCTGTGTCAGCCATGCTTGAGGTACTCTCCTTTCTTTTCCTTTCTTAAATACCTGTTTGATTTAGTTCTCTCTTGGCAGATTTTAATTACCACCCTGCTCCCATTCTCTGGAAAAGCCGCTGCCGTCAGGAGATCTATCATCGTAAAAATCTGAGATGCAAGAAGAAAGTAGAATAAATATTAACCGGCAATTTTGTGTGTGTGTGTGTGTTTGTGTGTGTGTGTGTGTGTGTGTGTGTCAGACATGGGTGGGTGGTAAGATAAAGGCCAAGTTTCCCCTCGCCGGTCATGTCCAACTCTAAGGGGTGGTGCTCACCTTCGTTTCCTAGCCAAGCCAGCCTTGTCCGAAGACAATTTCCATGGTCATGTGCCCAGCGTGGTTATACAGGTGGTCCCTGACTTACAACAGTTCATTTAGTGATCATTCAAAGTTACAACAGCCCTGAAAAAAGCAACTTACAACTGTTTTTCACAAGCTCATCACAGCATCCCCACAATCACGTGATCAAAATTCAAAACCTTGGCAACTGACTCATATTTATGACAGGGTCCCGGGGGTCATGTGATCCTCCTTTTGTGACTTTCTGTTGAGCAAATTCAATGGGGAAGCCAGATTAAGCTTTATAACCGTGCGACTAAATTTAACGACTGCCGCGATTCACTTAATAAGGTTCGTAAAATGGGGCAAACCTCACTTAATAAATGTCTTACTGAGCAACATAATAAACTTTGGGCTCAGTTGTGTTCGTAAGTGGAGGACCACCTCTATGCCAAAGGCACATGGAACGCTGTTACCTTCCCACCGAAGCAGTACCTATTTATCTACTCGCGTTTGCATGCTTTCAAACTGCTACCGGTAGGTGGGCAGGAGCTGTAGGGAGGACGGGAGCTCACCCCATTGTACAGTGCTCAGGTCTCGAACCCAGCTGATAAGCTCAGTGTCAAGCCTCGTGGGCTTGACACTGACGGGAGAGGGGAGGGGGACAAGGGCAACCAACCCAACAGCAACAGCCCTTCCCTCTCCCATTACCTGGACCTTGACTGGCTGAGCATGGTGGTGTGGTCGTCGGCCCCGCGGTCACACCACCAAACAGCTGGTTGGCTCCATGGCCAGCCCGCCAAACAGCTGCTCAGCGCAGGGACTATCAGGCAGCCAGAAGCCAGTAGTGCATCCTGAAGAAAAGCTGAGCAGAGCAGGGAAGCTACGTGGAGCTGGAAGTCTGCAAGACATCCTGCCTCACTACTCATATCACCTTGCACACCGGATGCTGGTTAGGTGGGGGGGGGGCAGGTGGGAAACACATATGTAAGGCGCTGGGAGGCAACTGCTCCCAGCGCTAACTTTGTTTGCCATTGTGCATGCCAGAACGTTCTGTGATTAAAGCCACCTGTGAACTCAACTCAACTCAGCGTTGTTTCTTGTTGGAGCCAGGGGTGTGGTAAGGACTTCTGACACTCAGCGTCTTTAACTGGGTGAACCATCGCTTCCCTGGGGTTATGGGGAATATTTTTCTTGATAATGGCTTCAAACTATGGTCTGCCCTACTTTGCACTTTCCCAAATGCACAGAGCCATCCAGCTCTGTCTGTGGACGTGTATATCTCTGTGTGCTCACACTTCTTTGTAAGGAAAGATACAGGCAGTCCTCCACTCACAACCTTTTGTTTAATGACCATTCAGAGTTACAACGGCACTGGAAAAACTGACTAACAACCGTTTCTCACACTTATGACCGTTGCAGCATCCGCACGATCAAGTGATCCAAATTCAAACGCTTGGCGACTGACTCACATTTAGGATTGGTTGCAATGTCCTGGGGACACGGGATCCTCCTTTGGCGACTTCTGATGAGCAAAGTCAATGGAGGAAGTCGCTTAACAACTGCATGATTCACTTCACAACTGCGATTCGTTTAAAAACCAGGGCAAGAAATGTCATAAAAAGTTCCCTCCCTCCCATCCAGGACATTGCACAGTAGTGCTGCTTGAGCAGGATCCGTAAGATTATCTGGGACACTACACATCCTCTTCATGACCTGTTCTCCTTGTTACCTTCTGGGAGGAGGGGGCTTCGTGGTATCTGTAGCAGAACATCCAGATTCAGCCATAGCTTCATTCCATACAGCATTAACCTTGTGAACTCTCCAGGTTCCTCCTTTCGTTATACATTCAAGATGGGCAGTATTTAATATTTATTTGTTATGTATATGTAGGGGTGCTCTATGGAATAGAGAGTTGGTCTCTGACCGAACGCCACTTGAAGAGACTAGAAGCATTTGAAATGTGGATTTATAGGCGGCTGTTACATAGAAGCTGGGTTGACAAGATCAGAAATGAGGAGGTGATAAGCCGCCTGGGAAAGCCAAGGGAAATCATCAAACAATTAAAAAAATGAAAATTAGAATATTTCGGACATGTGATGCGACACCCAGAAAAATATGGCATACTCCATTTAATCCTCCAGGGAGAGATGGAAGGCAAACAAGGTCCAGGCAGAAGAAGAACATCGTGGCTTCAAAATCTAAGGGACTGGTTTGAACAAAACTCAGCAGCACTTTTTCGTGCAGCTGCTGATAAAAACAGGATTGCCAACATGATCGCCAACGTCCGATAATGGATAATGCACAACAACAAGAAGAAGAGGTATGGGTCTATACATAGGTTGTACATAGTATGTTTAGGTGTGTGTCATGTTTGTGTTTCACTTTGAGAGCGGACAACTAAATTTCATTTTTGATGTGTGCCATTGTGCCCACAGTAAAAAAAATGACAATAAAGATTATCTTATCTCTTATTGTATCTTAAATGGGGCATAACTCATCAACTGTCTTAACAGTAACGGACATTTGGGCTCAGCTGTGGTAGTAAGTTCAGGACTACCTGTATACAGAAGCAACAGCACGGAGGGGGTGGGCTTGACTCACAAGCCATGAGAAGGCTGCTGTGGAAATCTTTTTGGGGGGCGTGGGGAGGAAAGCCCCCAGGAAAAGCAAGCCCCAACTTGAGCTAAGGTTTTGTTCTTTTCACGGCTGCTCATAAAACAAGGTTTGGCTTGACGGGGTTGCTGATAAAATCGACTTCAAAGGATGCTCAGCTTTGGTTTTAATCTGTGCCAAATCTCCCCAGGACAACATGTTAATTTGATCCAGCAGGAAAATCCAGTGACGGGAGAAAAGAAATAGCAATCTCCCTGTCTAACCCCTCTGTGGAAAAAAAATATCCTGCCTTATCTACTCATAAATGCACCTCAATGCGTGTTTAAATAATTCTGTCACCACGGAAGCAGCCTCTAAATCTCATTATTTCTTACACTCATAAATCTACAGGTAGTTCTCAACTTACAGCCACACCTGGCTCCAGAATTTCTGTTGCTAAGCAAGGTGATTCTTAAGGGAGTTGTGCTTGATTTTGCAAACTTCTTTCGCCATGGTTGTTATCAAAAGCAAGGCATTTAATGAAAAGAAGGATTAGAGGTGACAGGATAGCCGTGTTCCAATATCTCAGGGGCTGCCCTAAAGAAGAGGGAGTCAAGCTATTCCCCAAGGCGCCTGAAGACAGGACAAGAAGCAATGGATGGAAACTAATCAAGCAAACTAGAATTAAGGAGAAACTTGCTAACGGCGAGGACAGTTAACCAGTGGAACAATTTGCCTCCAGAAGTTGTGGGTGGTCCATCACTGGAGGCTTTGCAGAAAAAATTGGACAGCCATTTGTCTGAAATGGCATAGGGCCTCCTGCTTGAGCAGGGGGCTGTACTAGAAGACCTCCAAGATTCCTTCCAAGTCTGCTGTTCTATGACTTCTTGGCAGAGATCCCCACAGATTCAGGCCTCAAACTTGGATAGATAATCCATCATTTATTTATTTTTTTCATCTTGGAGGCTTGGTTCGAACCCCAAATTCTTGCACATCATTTTTTCCTCCTCTGCCCGCTTTCATTTGATCTGACAATGAGCTCAGCAGGGGAAACCCTTTGGACCAGCAAAGAAGGAAAAGATGAAAGAGAATCCCACATATTTTCCCCCTTGCTTCTCTCCCCTTCCCCCTGTCTCAAACCCCCTTTTCTTGGCACAGGAAGAGAAAAGACCACAAACACATTTCTCTTTCCAAAGGCTGGGGTGTTTTTTTGTTTGTTTAAAGAGCGGAGTGACACCAAGAATCCTGATTAGTGTCATGTTCAATCTCTCTCTCCTTGGCCCGGTCCTACCTAAGCACTGAGTGCTGAGGAACTCTGGAGGTAGGTTGGAGCATCAAGGACCACACAGTCCTCCTCCTCCTCCTCCTCCTCCTCCTCCTCCTCCTCCTCCTCCTCCTCCTTGCAAACCCTACTCCTTTCTAGCACTGATAATGTTACCTAAATGGATCATGAAACGTATGCAAGAAAACTACCAAGCTTAGAAAGCACCAAGGAATCCCACTATTCAAATCTGAGCTATCTATATTTTCTATTACAAACAAGTTATTTGGGATGAGATAAAAAAAAAATTAAAGATATTTCCAGAGATGGTGTATTTCTTACCAAATTAAGTCTTTACAATGAAAATTATCTGTATCATCAGTTAGAGAAGTGGAAATAAAAATGAACTGTTGAGTTTGCCAACATACCAGGGAAATGGTTGGCGTATAAATTACAAAAAGAAAAAAAATGATATTGAAATGATAAGAGGGAAATACTGTATTCACAGATAGTGCTGCTACACATAAAAGCATTTTATTAATACTATTTCATCTGGTAAAAAGGAAGTGATATCTTCTTAGGAAAAACAGATAAATATCCAAAGAAACAAAATTTAGTGAAAATTACAGAGGAACAGAAACAGATTACGAATGGACTCACTAGGAAAGTTTCTGAAGTTATAAAAAAGATTTTTTACACGAAATGTGTCTGGACCAGATGGTGGGGATGATGATGGTGATGTGATGTTGATGATGGCGATGATGGTGATGATGGTGATGATCATGGGGATGATGATAATGACGATGACGGTGATGATGATGGTGATGGTGATGATAATGGTGATGAGGGTGATGATGATGGTGATGAGGGTGATGATGGTGATGGTAATGATGATGGGGATGATGATGGGGATGATGATAACGATGATGACAGTGATGATGATGGTGACGGTGATGATGATGGTGATGATGGTGATGATGATGGTGATGATGGCAATGATGGTGATGATGATGGTGATGTTGATGATGGTGATGATTGTGATGATGGTGATGATGGTGATGTTCTCCATTCAATCATGTCTGATTCTTTACAATTCTCTGGGCCAGGTCTCCACATCTTCTGCTCTTGCTCTACTTCTCTGAGTTGTTCTCTGCTCTGGTTGGTGTCAGCTTTGAGGGTGTCCAGCCGCCGTGTTCTTTGGCGGCCTGGTTTTCTTTTACTGCTAGCTCTTCCTGACATAATTGCTTTCTCCAGCGAATTCCCCCACATGACATAGACATAATAAGTGAGACACAGTTTTGTGAATTTGCCTTGCAGTGACATGTCTGGTGTTATGCCCTCCAGTACTTGCTTGTTGGTCTCCTTTGTTATCCTAGGAAAACACAGGCACCTTCTCCAGCACCACAGCTCAAATAAGTCGATTTTCTTCCATGTCTTACTTTTTTAAGGTCCAATTTTCACCATCAGTGGTAGCTCTGGTTAACACGTTAGAGCAGATTAGCCTACATCTGGTTGCCAGGCTGATGTCCATGCTTTTCCATACTCAGCTCATGTTCATCATTGCTGGTAACCCCGTGCAAACAAACATTTTATTTCTGGGCTCCAATTACCTCTTTGAGTGATCTGCCACCCTGGGAAAGTGATTTTTTCTATGCATTCCACCTCTTCACCGTCACTTTCTATTTCTATTTTTTTTTTTTTGATGTTCAGAAATAGACCAAAACTCTCACTTTCTTCTTTGGTTTCCTTGATCAGATGTTTGAGACATTCTTTGGTTTCTGAGAGTGGAATTGTATCATCAGCATATCCAAGACTGTTGACGTTTCTTCCTCCAATCTTCACCCTGATTCTTTAAGATCTAGCTTCCTCGTGATCATTTCGGCACACAGGTTGAATATGAAAGAGGAAGCACAGACCAAACATGTATTCAAACTGGACAGACACAGACTTCAACAGATAGATGGGGCTGCAGAAAAAAATCATTGCAACCAATGCCTGCCTTCCATGGAGGACCTGTACATTCAACTTCTCCCCTCAGGATGCAGATATAGGGCATTGCACACCAACACAATGATGCCATCACTCTGCTAAACTACTAATTTCCACAGGACTGCCTTATGCCTAAGGGTATCTAATCCCATAGCAGGGCTGTATTACTATTATCTTTCTCACTTTTCTTGTGACCTATTCCTCTAGCATCTGATGATAATCACTTTGTTGTTGGTATATTATGATTTATGTTGATTGTTTTTACTTAATATTTTAGGACGATCATTGAGTGTTCTATCTTATGGTTTATAATGATTGTATTATGATTATGATCATGATTTATCACTTGTTGCTTGTATGAACACTCTTCTGCACTGGAGACAAATTCCTTGTGTGTTCAATCACACTTGGACAATGAAGAATTCTGCTCTATTCTACTCTGTTCTGTTCTGTTCTACTCTACTCTACTCTACTCTACTCTATCTATTCTATTATCATTCTTCTCTTCTCTTCCCCTTCCCTTCCCTCCCCTCTCCTACTCCTCTCCACTCCACTCCACTTCTGTTCTGTTCTGTTCTACTCTATTATCACTCTTCTCTTCTCTTCTCTTCTCTTCTCTTCTCTTCTCTTCTCTTCTCTTCTCTTCTCTTCTCTTCTCTTCTCTTCTCTTCTCTTCTCTTCTCCTCTCCTCTCCTCTCCTCTTCTCTTCCTCTCCCCTCCCCTCCTGTCCCCTCTCCTACTCCACTCCACTCCACTCCACTCCACCCCACTCCACTCCAGTCCTATTCTATTCTATTCTATTCTGTTCTGTTCTGTTCTGTTCTTCTCTTCTCTTCCCTTCCCCTCCCCTCTCCTCCCCTCCCCTCCCGTCCCCTCTCCTATTCCACTTCTATTCTATTCTATTCTATTCTATTCTATTCTATTCTATTCTATTCTATTCTATTCTATTCTATTCTATTCTATTCTATTCTATTCTATTCTATTCTTTGCCACTGCTTAGTCAGGTGCACATTGACATCTATTTTGGATAGGTTCAATTAGTCTCCGTGTTTAATTTGCCCTTCTATTGATTGATCCCCTTGATTATTCTTTCAAGCAAAGAGAACTTGGGTGGTTTAAAAAAGTAGATAGTGTGACGAACGCAGAGACAGACCTCTTGTTCACCAGCCTTCCTGGCTTCAAAACTATTTGGACTGTGATCAAGTTCTTGAGTTTTGATTTCCCCTTTGTGAGTTTTTTTTAATGGCACATTTGTTTTCTTCAGTTTAATTGCATTGTCCGACCAATATTGGAAAAATGGCTGGAGGCTAATGAGAGTGAAACTGTTTTTATTTGGTTCGGTTGTAAAACTGATGTCTCCAATATTAACTTGGTGGAGCTGTATCTATTTATGGAGGACGATAAATTTGATGACGGGACTTCACTGCCTTGTTAAGCATTTCATGTGAGATTGGAGGAACATTTAGCCTAAAAAGGCAATGAGAAACCCCAGGGTGTGTATGTGGGTTTGGGCAGTGCCCACCCCCTTAAGAAAACAGAGAAGGGAGACTTCGTAAGAGCACAAGCCTGAGGGGGGAGGTGCTGGGAAATTTTAGTTTCCATGAATAATACCAAATATATGTGGGATCTTATGTGCAACATCTGAGCACAGAGAGGGGAATTGCCGCTGAAGAAGTCAGGAACACCTGCTGTTTTTTCCAATGATTTTATCTGAACATATTTAACAACCACACCCACACCTCCATTTACACACCCACCCACAATACAAGGGCTGAAAACGAAATCAAGAAAAGCACATCTTCCTTCCCCTGTCCTGACCACTTTCTACAAGGGGACAATCGAGAGCATCCTGTCATACAGTATCACAGTCAATCTGATTTGGAAGCATCCCTGGTTCAGACAGGAAGGCGGTGCAGAGAGTGGTGAGGACAGCTGAAAAGATCATTGGCAGCTCCCTCCCTCCCATCTAGGACATAGCACAGAAGTGCTGCTTGAGCAGGGCCTGCAAGATTGTCTGGGACATTGCACATCCTCTTCACAACCTGTTTTCCTTGTTACCTTCTGGGAGGAGGGGGCTTCGTGATATCCGTAGTAGAACATCCAGATTTGCTATTTGCGAGACCGCCTACTACCTCATAGTTCCCTATGTCTGGTTAGATCCCACAGGCTGGGCCTCCTTTAGGCCCCGTCGGCCAAGCAGTGCCATTTGGTGGGGCCGCGGAGGAGGGCCTTCTCTGTGATGGCGCCCATGCTTTGGAATCAGCTCCCCCCGGAGATTAGGATAGCTCCCACCCTGTTGGTCTTCCGTAAGCTACTTAAGACCTGGCTTTTCCGGAAGGCCTTGGGTTTATAAAACCTTACCCCTGGATGATTGTTTTTGTATTGTTGTTTTGTTATGTTTTATGTGTTTTTTATTGTTAGCCGCCCAGAGTCCTTCGGGAGTGGGGCGGCTTATAAATTTTAAAAATAAAATAAAAAAATAAATTCAGCCATAGTTTCATTCCATACAGCATTAACCTTGTGAACTCTCTAGCTTCCTCCTTCCATTATATATTCAAGATGGACAGTGTTTAATATTTATTTGTTACGTATAGGTAGGGCTATGAGTCTATGCATATGTTGTTCATAGTATGTTTAGGTCTGTGTCATGTATGTGTTTCACTTTGAGAGCGGGCAACTAAATTTCATTTTTGATGTGTGCCGTTGTGCCCACAGTAAAAAAATGACAATAAAGGTTATCTTATATTATATTATCTAAGTGCAAACTGAAAGAGAGAAAGCTCTTTTTTCCTCCTGACCCAGTGGACAAAAGGGAGATGAGATGATTGACGGCCAGTATTCATAAACAAGGTTTGTTTTCTGGAAAGGGAACCAAAAGGAGAATGCAGAGAGTTTGGAAGGACATTTTCACACTGAGTTCTCATAGAAGAGAATATTTGTAGGTCAGATTTGAAGGAGGAAAAGGAGGAGGACTGGGGGTGCTCTCTGAGCTTGGTGGTTTTCTTGCAGACATTTCCTGACCCAACTAGGCAACGTCATCAGTGCTAGAAGGGAGTGGGGTTTGTGGAGTGGAAGAAGGTGGGGAGAGGAGGAGGAGGACTATGAGGTCCTTGGTGCTCTCTGAGCTTGGTGGTTTTTTTGTAGATTTTTCATGACTCAATTAGGTAACATTACCAATGCTGAAGGGAATGGGGTTGGTAAATCGGGAAGGAGGAAGAGGAGAAGGAGGAGGAGGAGGAGGAGGAGGAGGAGGAGGAGGACTGTGGGGTCCTTGGTGCTCTCTGAGCTCGGTGGTTTTCTTGCAGACGTTTCATGACCCAACTAGGGAACATCCTCAGTGCTGGTAGGGAATGGGGTTTGATATTTGTTTTTAATATAAGTGGTTTGATTAGAAGAGAATATTTGCACTCAGGATTGAACTATGGGGTCCTTGATGCTCTCCGAGCTTGGTTGTTTTCTTGCAGACATTTTATTAGTCAAGTAGGTAACATCATCAGTGCTAGAAGAAAGGAGGAGGTGGAGGTGGTGGTGGTGATGGAGGAGAAGGAGGAGGACGACAACGACGACGATGACTATGGGGCCCTCAGTGCTCTCTGAGCTCGGTGGTTTTCTTGCAGATGTTTCATGACCCAACTAGGGTACATTCTCAGTGCTAGGAGGGAGCAGGGTTTGAGAAGAGAAGATAATCTTTGTAGCTCAGGGTTGATCTGTGAGGGTTGATCCTTGGTGCTCTCTAATCTTGATTGTTAACAAAGAACGGCTTCCAAGCAGAAACAAAATTAGATAAGTTCTTTTCCTTAAGTAAACTTTCCTGAAGTGTATTTCTCCATCTCTGCCCACCCCATCATCTTCAGCAGCCACAGTCCCATTTTGGGAAGAAACATGTCTTTCCACCTCCAAGGTCCCTTCCAACTTTACTATTACTATTATTATTACTACTACTACCTTCATGCACAGGAAAGTCTTGCTGCTGTCAGCAGATATAATAACAAAGGCCCAGATTTTCTTTCGTGTTCTGAAGCAGCCCCATCCCTGGAGGCGCCGACGGCAGCTGGGAAGAATTTGGCTTAGGGACACACACATACACAAACACACCCTGTGCCGTAGGCCAGTAAGTCCTCGACTTACGACTGCAATTGAGTCCAAAATTTCTATTGCTAAGCGAGGCCCTTGTTTTCGCCCCATTTTATGACCTTGCTTGCCATAATTGTTAAGTCAATCATTGCAGTTGTAAAGTTAGCCACATGATTGTTAAATCAGTCTGGCTTCCCCATCGGTTTTGACTGTCAAAAAGTCACAAAAGGGGATCTCATGTGCCCCAGGACACTGAGACTGTCATAAATACAAACCATGTTAATACATGCCGGTTGCACATATTCATGTTCATACAAGCCAAGCGTCCAGATTTTGATCAGCTGACCATGGGGATGCTGCAATAGTCATAAGTGTGAAAAACGGTCGCTTTTTGCAGTGCTGCCGTAATTTCGAACGTTCACTAAAGGGACTATCATAAGTCGAAGACTACCAGTAGAGTGGAAGACACCAATATAATAATAATAATAATAATAATAATAATAATAATAATAATAATAATCCCCCATAATAATAATAATAATAATCCCCCATAATAATAATAATAATAACAATCCCCCAGTGAGACACTACCTTGACGTGGTTGTGGGGCTTGTGTACTCTGAGGAAGATGAGAGCTATGCCAGAGGTTCAACCATACTGGACAGGTCTCATCAGAGGAATCAGACAAAGAGTGTCTCTCCCATAAAAAATATGGTGAGACGTAAATTGCAGAATGCCATACCGGCTCGGACGTCGCCCGGGTTAACAAGGTCCGCGCTAGATATTGGAGTTCCTGGATATCTGGTGAAAAATGGGTTACAGGACTCAGGACTGTTGGCTGAGCAACCAGGGCCAGCAGCTGCAGAACTACTGGAAGAAAAGGTGTTTACCCGTCGCAGATACACAGTGATGGAAAACAAAGAAATAATGATCTGTTACTACAGATCAAGTCCAACAAGAAGAGGATATCTAAAACGAATGTACCAGTTCTGGAAAGAACAACATCCAGAATCAGAAATAACAGAACAGAGACTAGCAGATCAACGCCGATTTATAACACGAAATAAAGTATTCACAGAAACAGAATTGGACAAACTGCAAAGGTTTACCCAGGGCAAAGAAATCAAAGCCTTACCAGAAGTAATTCAGAATGTAGAGGCAAACCAGGGGGAGTTGGCAGTGAAGGAATCTAGCAGAGATATACAACTGTTCTCATTTGGAAACCAGGCACCTCTACCTCAGGAAGAACAAAACCCTCTAACTAAAGAAATAAAAGAATTGAAACAAAGAATAACTGAGCATCTAGAACAGCACAAAAACAACAGAATAAGGCTACCTGCATTGAAGCTTGTTCCAAAGAAACAGCTAGCACACGCATTAAAAGATGCAAATATTGCAATATCAAGTATAAGCACCAATTCACTGCAAGAAACAAACCAACTAATGTACAGCACAGCTGCAGTTATAACAGAATACCTGGGATGCAAAATCAACAAAGAAGAAAAACAAACAAACAGTGCACCAGAAAAATGGAAGGTTAGACTAGAAAATAAGATCAGCAAGTTAAGATCACATGCAAGCAAGCTAGAACAGATGAAAGAAAAGAAGCTGAAGAACAAGAAGACCAAAGAATACCTAATCAAGAAATACCACTTAGAAACAAGGAAGATCAAGGAAGCACTGGAAATAATAAAGCAACAAATAACAGCTATAGCCAGGAAAATCAGTAGATATGAAGCTCGAATTGCAAACTATAGGCAGAACCTCCAATTTCAATCCAATCAGAAACGTTTCTACCAATCCATCAATGGAGAAACTGCAAGGAATCAGTCAGTACCTGACAAGGAAGAAACAGTGCAGTTCTGGAAGCAGATATGGGATAACCCAAAGAAATACGACAAGGATGCGGCTTGGTTAAAAGAGGTGGATGCAAATAAAACAGAAGTTGAAATGAAAGAACTAGTAATAACAACAAAAATGGTAGAAAAAAGAACAAGGAAAATCAAAAATTGGTCAGCACCAGGTGAAGATGAACTGCATGGGTTTTGGTTGAAACATCTAACTGTTATACACCCACTCATTTCCAAGCAGTTCAACAATATACTACAAGGAGGAGAAATTGAAAAGTGGCTAACAACTGGGAAAACCTACCTAATAATAAAAAATCCAGCAAAAGGGGCAACACCAGGCAACTACAGGCCAATTACCTGTTTACCAACAACTTTCAAATTACTAACTGGTGTGGTAGCTGATGCAGTACAACAGCATCTAGTTGAAAACAATCTCTTTCCACCTGAGCAGAAAGGAAACTGCCCCAATAGCAGAGGAACAAAAGATCAACTCCTAATAGACAAAATGATCTTGGAAAACTGCAAGAGAAGGAAGACCAACCTGAATGTGGCATGTATTGACTACAAAAAGGCATTTGACTCTCTGCCACATGATTGGATAATAAAGTGCCTAGAAATAACAGGAGTCAGTAGAAATATCAGAAAATTTATGCAAAAATCGATGGCACAATGGAAGACACAGTTGCAGATCAATGGTGAGAAGCTGGGAGAGGTTAATATCAAGAGAGGAATATTTCAAGGAGATTCATTATCACCATTACTATTTGTTATTGCATTGTTTCCTCTGTCAACAATACTGAATAACTCAGGACATGGCTATCAAACATCAAAAACATCTGCTAGACTATCCCACCTCCTTTACATGGATGATCTGAAGCTGTATGGAAAAACATCATCTGAAATAGAATCGCTGCTCAGCACTGTCCGTATATATAGCCAGGATATTGCAATGGAGTTTGGCTTGGACAAATGTGCCACACTTACTATCAAACAAGGAAAAATAGTGAAAACTGAAGGAATCAAGATGCCCCACGAAAATAACATTAAGAGTCTGGATGAGGAAGAGTACTACAAATACTTGGGTATCCTTCAAGCTGACAACATCAAGCACACTGAAGTCAAGAAAAAGATTAGAGGTGAATACATCAAGAGAGTGAAGAAGATCTTAAAGTCCAAACTCAATGGAGAAAATACCATAAAGGCAATCAACACCTGGGCAATCCCAGTCATTAGGTACACAGCTGGAATAGTGGACTGGACTCAAGCAGAACTAAAAGCAATGGATAGGCAGACCAGAAAAATAATGACAATGAATCATGCCCTTCATCCACGCAGTGACATTGATAGACTTTATCTACTAAGGCAAATAGGTGGGCGTGGAATGCTACAAGTACATCAGATGGTTGAAGAAGAAAAAATGGCTTTGGAAGAATATCTGAAGAACAATGATGAAGATGCACTGAAATTAGTATATCAGGAAGGCTTAATAACTACTGGAGAGACCAAACTGGCCTACAAGAAAGACCAAATGAAGAACAGAATAGAGGCATGGGAAGACAGAGCACTACATGGCCAATACATGAAAAAAATAGCTGGGAAAGCAGATAATAATAAAACCTGGCAATGGCTAAGAGCAGGAAAATTGAAGAAAGAGACTGAGGGACTAATTCTGGCTGCACAAGACCAAGCCTTAAGGACAAATGCATACAAAGTCACAATTGAGAAGACAGCAAAAGACAGTAAGTGCCGCCTATGCAAAGAAGCTGAAGAAACAGTGGACCACTTGGTAAGCTGTTGCAAGAAGATTGCACAGACTGATTACAAGCAGCGGCATGACAAAGTAGCAACAATGGTGCATTGGAAGATCTGCAAAAAATATCATTTGCCTGTAAGCAAAAACTGGTGGGATCATAAAATAGAGAAAGTCATAGAAAATGATAAAATTAAACTGCTCTGGGACTTCAGAATTCAAACAGACAAGCACTTGCAACATAACACCCCAGACTTAACAATTGTCGATAAGAAAGACAAAAAAGTCTGGATAGTGGACGTGGCAGTGCCTGGAGATAGCAGAATAGAAGAGAAAGAACTGGAGAAGATAACAAAATACAAAGACCTACAAATAGAAATAGAAAGACTGTGGCAAAAGCAAGCAAGGGTAGTACCAATAGTCATAGGCTCCTTGGGTGCAATCCCAAAACAACTGGAACACCACTTGAACACCATTGGCATTGACAAAGTAGCTATTAGTCAATTGCAAAAGGCGGCCTTATTAGGAACTGCTTCCATCCTGCGACGATATCTGTAATACCATCAAACATCCACATCTGCCTATCCCAGGTCCTGAGTAAGGACTCGATAGGTAGACAAAATGCCAAATCCAGTCTGAACATCTGGCTGACTGTGTGATGATTCATAATAATAATAATAATAATAATAATAATAATGCGATGATCGATAATAATAATAATAATAATATAGGCACTACCTTGACGTGGTTGTGGGGCTTGTGTACTCTGAGGAAGATGAGAGCTATGCCAGAGGTTCAACCATACTGGACAGGTCTCATCAGAGGAGTCAGACAAAGAGTGTCTCTCCCATACAAAATATGGTGAGACGTAAAATTCAGAATGCCATACTGGCTCGGATGTCGCCCGGGTTAACAAGGTCCGTGCTAGATATTGGAGTTCCTGGATATCTGGTGAAAAATGGGTTATAGGACTCAGGACTGTTGGCTGAGCAACCAGGGCCAGCAGCTGCAGAACTACTGGAAGAAAAGGTGTTTACCCGTCGCAGATACACAGTGATGGAAAACAACGAAATAATGATCTGTTACTACAGATCAAGTCCAACAAGACGAGGATATCTAAAACGAATGCACCAGTTCTGGAAAGAACAACATCCAGAATCAGAAATAACAGAACAGAGACTAGCAGATCAACGCCGATTTATAATACGAAATAAAGTATTTACAGAAACAGAATTGGACGAACTGCAAAGGTTTACCCAGGGCAAAGAAATCAAAGCCTTACCAGAAGTAATTCAGAATATAGAGGCAAACCAGGGGAAGTTTGCAGTGAAAGAATCCAGTAGAGAAATACAACTGTTCTCATTTGGAAACCAGGCACCTCTTCCTCAGGAAGAACAAAACCCTCTAACTAAAGAAATAAAAGAATTGAAACAAAGAATAACTGAGCATCTAGAACAGCACAAAAACAACAGAATAAGGCTACCTGCATTGAAGCTTGTTTCAAAGAAACAGCTAGCACAAGCATTAAAAGATGCAAATACTGCAATAGCAAGTATAAGCACCAATTCACTGCAAGAAACAAACCAACTAATGTACAGCACAGCTGCAGTTATAACAGAATACCTGGGATGCAAAATCAACAAAGAAGAAAAACAAACAAACAGTGCACCAGAAAAATGGAAGGTTAGACTAGAAAATAAGATCAGCAAGTTAAGATCACATGCAAGCAAGCTAGAACAGATGAAAGAAAAGAAGCTGAAGAACAAGAAGACCAAAGAATACCTAATCAAGAAATACCACTTAGAAACAAGGAAGATCAAGGAAGCACTGGAAATAATAAAGCAACAAATAACAGCTATAGCCAGGAAAATCAGTAGATATGAAGCTCGAATTGCAAACTATAGGCAGAACCTCCAATTTCAATCCAATCAGAAACGTTTCTACCAATCCATCAATGGAGAAACTGCAAGGAATCAGTCAGTACTGACAAGGAAGAAACAGTGCAGTTCTGGAAGCAGATATGGGATAACCCAAAGAAATACGACAAGGATGCGGCTTGGTTAAAAGAGGTGGATGCAAATAAAACAGAAGTTGAAATGAAAGAACTAGTAATAACAACAAAAATGGTAGAAAAAAGAGCAAGGAAAATCAAAAATTGGTCAGCACCAGGTGAAGATGAACTGCATGGGTTTTGGTTGAAACATCTAACTGTTATACACCCACTCATTTCCAAGCAGTTCAACAATATACTACAAGGAGGAGAAATTGAAAAGTGGCTAACAACTGGGAAAACCTACCTAATAATGAAAAATCCAGCAAAAGGGGCAACACCAGGTAACTACAGGCCAATTACCTGCTTACCAACAACTTTCAAATTACTAACTGGTGTGATAGCTGATGCAGTACAACAGCATCTAGTTGAAAACAATCTCTTTCCACCTGAGCAGAAAGGAAACCGCCCCAATAGCAGAGGAACAAAAGATCAACTCCTAATAGACAAAATGATCTTGGAAAACTGCAAGAGAAGGAAGACCAACCTGAATGTGGCATGGATTGACTACAAAAAGGCATTTGACTCTCTGCCACATGATTGGATAATCAAGTGCCTAGAAATAACAGGAGTCCGTAGAAACATCAGAAAATTTGTACAAAGATCGATGGCACAATGGAAGACACAGTTGCAGATCAATGGTGAGAAGCTGGGAGAGGTTAATATCAAGAGAGGAATATTTCAAGGAGATTCATTATCACCATTACTATTTGTTATTGCACTGTTTCCTCTGTCAACAATACTGAATAACTCAGGACATGGCTATCAAACATCAAAAACATCTGCTAGACTATCCCACCTCCTTTACATGGATGATCTGAAGCTATATGGAAAAACATCATCTGAAATAGAATCGCTGCTCAACACTGTCCGTATATATAGCCAAGATATTGTAATGGAGTTTGGCTTGGACAAATGTGCCACACTTACTATCAAACAAGGAAAAATAGTGAAAACTGAAGGAGTCAAGATGCCCCACGAAAATAACATTAAGAGTCTGGATGAGGAAGAGTACTACAAATACTTGGGTATCCTTCAAGCTGACAACATCAAGCACACTGAAGTCAAGAAAAAGATTAGAAGTGAATACATCAAGAGAGTGAAGAAGATCTTAAAGTCCAAACTCAATGGAGGAAATACCATAAAGGCAATCAACACCTGGGCAATCCCAGTCATTAGGTACACAGCTGGAATAGTGGACTGGACTCAAGCAGAACTAAAAGCAATGGATAGGCAGACCAGAAAAATAATGACAATGAATCATGCCCTTCATCCACGCAGTGACATTGATAGACTTTATCTACCAAGGCAAATAGGTGGGCGTGGAATGCTACAAGTACATCAGATGGTTGAAGAAGAAAAAATGGCTTTGGAAGAATATCTGAAGAACAATGATGAAGATGCACTGAAATTAGTATATCAGGAAGGTTTAATAACTACTGGAGAGACCAAACTGGCCTACAAGAAAGACCAAATGAAGAACAGAATAGAGGCATGGGAAGACAAAGCACTACATGGCCAATACATGAAAAAAATAGCTGGGAAAGCAGATAATAATAAAACCTGGCAATGGCTAAGAGCAGGAAAATTGAAGAAAGAGACCGAGGGACTAATTCTGGCTGCACAAGACCAAGCCTTAAGGACAAATGCATACAAAGTCAAAATTGAGAAGACAGCAACAGACAGTAAGTGCCGCTTATGCAAAGAAGCTGAAGAAACAGTGGACCACTTGGTAAGCTGTTGCAAGAAGATTGCACAGACTGATTACAAGCAGCGGCATGACAAAGTAGCAACAATGGTGCATTGGAAGATCTGCAAAAAATATCATTTGCCTGTAAGCAAAAACTGGTGGGATCATAAAATAGAGAAAGTCATAGAAAATGATAAAATTAAAGTGCTCTGGGACTTCAGAATTCAAACAGACAAGCACCTGCAACATAACACCCCAGACTTAACAATTGTCGATAAGAAAGACAAAAAAGTCTGGATAGTGGACGTGGCAGTGCCTGGAGATAGCAGAATAGAAGAGAAAGAACTGGAGAAGATAACAAAATACAAAGACCTACAAATAGAAATAGAAAGACTGTGGCAAAAGCAAGCAAGGGTAGTACCAATAGTAATAGGCTCCTTGGGTGCAATCCCAAAACAACTGGAGCACCACTTGAACACCATTGGCATTGACAAATTCGCTATTAGTCAATTGCAAAAGGCGGCCTTATTAGGAACTGCTTCCATCCTGCGACGATACCTGTAATACCATCAAACATCCACATCTGCCTATCCCAGGTCCTGGGTAAGGACTCGATAGGTAGACAAAATGCCAAATCCAGTCTAAACATCTGGCTGACTGTGCGATGATCAATAATAATAATAATAATAATAATAATAGTTGGAGGTCATCTAATCCAACCCCCTGCTCAGGTAGGAAACCCTATACAAATGGCTGTCCAGTTTCTTCTTAAAAACTTCCAGTGTTGGAGCATTCACCACTTCTGGAGGCAGGTTATTCCACTGGTTAATTGTTCTCACTGTCAGGAAGTTTCTCCTTAGTTCTAGGTTGCTTCTTCTTGCAAAGAAGAAGTAGACACCTGCCTGGGCAATTCCTTTGATGATGATGATGATGGTGGTGGTGGTGGTAATAATAACAATAACAATAACAATAACAATAACAATAATAATAATAATGGACCTTGGAGGTCATCTAGTCCAACCCCCTGATCAGGCAGGAAACCCTATACCATTTCAGACAGATGGCTGTCCAGTCTCTTCTTAAAGACTTAAAGTGTTGGAGCATTCACCGCTTCTGGAGACAGGTTGTTCCACTGGTCACTTGTTCTAACGGTCAGGAAGTTTCTCCTTAGTTCTAGGTTGCTTCTCTCATTGATTAGTTTCCATCCGTTGCTTCTTGTCCTGCCTTCAGACGCTTTGGAGAATAGCTTGACTCCCTCTTCTTTGGGGCAGCCCCTGAGATACTGGAACGCTGCTATCATGTCCCCCCTCGTCCTCCTCTTCATTAAACTAGACATACCCAATTCCAGCAGCCATTCCTTATATGCTTTAGCCTCCAGTCCCCTAATCATCTTTGTTGCTTTTTGTACTCTTTCTAGAGTCTCAACATCTTTTTTACATCATGGTGACCAAAACTGGATGCAGTATTCCAAGTGTGGCCTTACCAAGGCATTGTAAAGTGGTATTAACACTTCACGTGATCTTGATTCTATTCCTCTGTTAATGCAGCCTAGTACTGTGTTGGCTTTTTTGGCAGCTGCAGCACACTGCTGGCTCATATTTAAGGAATTGTCCACTAGGACTCCAAGGTCCCTCTCACAGTTGCTACTACTGAGCAAGGTACCCCCTATACTATACCTGTACATTTGGGTTTTCTTACCTAAATGTAGAACCTTACTTTTTCACCATTGAATTTCATTTTGTTAGATAGCGCCCAGTGTTCAAGTCTGTCCAGATCCTCCTGTATTTGATTCTGGAATTTGTGGACATATGAATTGTCTGGCTGGGATGCATTTAGCTGAATGCAGGAAGAACAGAAGAAAACTGCACAAATCTGCAGAAAAATCCCAGGCAAAAAATCTCACACAAAAGTCTCACACTGTCCACCCCATTAATTATGATGCGAGAGATTGTTTTCCCCATAAGTAGAGATGGCCCAGGGACTATACTATACCCTTGGTCTTAGCCAAAAGACCTCCATATGTTTGTTTGAATGTAAATAGGAGTATAGAAGCTTATTAGGAGCCAAAGTCCAAAAGGAGAGCATCAGGACAAAAATAAATTGAACTAATAAAATTAATTGCCTGTGAAATAAGATGCACCTTTTAGAAAATTAATTAATCTCTAGGTTCATCTTCCAGCCATTCTGCCTCTCAGGCATGAAGCGCCCTTACACTCGGAAGACCCCCAGGGAGCACCCCCCCCCCCAGCAGAAGCAGCCAAAGGTGGAAGAAGAAAGAACAGGATGGGATGAGAGGAGGAAAGGGAAGGGAAGGAGAGGAACCAGGAAGGGAGAGAGGAAGAGGCAAATTAGGGGAAGAAAAGCAAAAAGAAGAGAAGAAAAGGGGAGGAGAGGAGGAGAGGAACCAGGAAGGGAGAGAGGAAGAGGCAAATTAGGGAAAGAAAAGAGAAAAGAAGAGAAGAAAAGGGGAGGAGAGGAACCAGGAAGGGAGAGAGGAAGAGGCAAATTAGGGAAAGAAAAGAGAAAAGAAGAGAAGAAAAGGGGAGGAGGAGAGGAGAGGAACCAGGAAGGGAGAGAGGAAGAGGCAAATTAGGGAAAGAAAAGAGAAAAGAAGAGGAAAGGAGAAGGAAAGGAAAAGAGAAAGGAAAAGAGAAAGGAAAAGAGAAAGGAATGGGGGAAAGGAAAGAAGAGAATGGGGAAGGGAAAGAGAAAGAGAAAAAGAAAGAGAAAGGAAAAGAAGGAAAGGAGAAGGAAAGGAAGGGAAAAGAGAAAGAAAGAGAGAGGAAAAGAGAAAGGAAAGGAAAAAGGAAAAGAAAAGAGAAAGGGAAAAGGAAAGAGAAAAGGGAAAGAGAAAGAAAAGGAAAGGAAAGATGGAAAGGAGAAGGAAAGAAAGAAGGAAAGGAAGAAGGAAAAGAAGGGAAATGAGAAAGAGAGGAAAAGAGAAAGAGAAAAGAGAAGAGAAAGAAAGGAAAAGAGGGAAAGGAAAGGAATAAAGGAAAGGAGAAGAGAAAGGGGAAAGAGAAAAGGGGAAAGAAAAGAGAAAAGGGTAAGGGTAAGCGAAAGAGAAAGGAAAGGAAAGGAAAGAGAAAGGAAAGGAAAGGAGCTTACAAAAGGGTTACAGAACCCCAGGCCATTTCTTCCAAGCCACACACAGCTTCCCCCTTTGCTAATTCTGATTTATGCTGTTTGCATTTCGCCTGGATGCCGCATTCTCTTGACTTACATCGGAAGCATTGTTCTGGAGGAGCTAATTAATTCACTACTAGGCAGCTATTGTTAAATTCCCTCCAATAAATCATGTAAAGACTTCAGATGTCACTGCCAGCATTAACCCGTTATTTAATTGGCTTTTGAGATCCACGCCTGATGTTGCCTTTGGGCGCCTCCATCCAGATGCCCAACAGCTAAGGTCCAGGAGCACATGGGCAACCTTAGTTGGCTTGAATTCCAGACATGTTTGGGTAGCCAGTGCAGAAACAGCTGCAAACTCCATTCTGCTACCATGGAAGGAAAAAAATGTCAGTTAGGAAATAGGAAGGACAATGGTCATTGCCAAGCAAGAGATGCTGGGCCTTCTTGAGCTAGCCAGATGGTTTTACATGGCAGAAAAATCACAGATTTGCAACTGATTTATTTGCCAAGGTGGGTTGAAGGTTCAGCTTATGCCTCTGACTCAGGGACATTTTTTATGATATTAATTAATTCATTAAAACTCCTGAATCTAGAATAATCCTGCAAAACCTTTAATTTATTTGGTTTACTTGTTCCCCTGGTCTTGCCCATTTTCTAGAACTGGGCTGATGGAATGTCGTTATTTACCTATCAAAAATAGTGCCATAAAAAACAAAACAGAAACACAAGTTAAGATAGGCAAGAAAATCGTTAGTGAGCACCTGTCCAGCCTAGATGAGTTCAAATCGCCAGGACCAGATGGATTACACCCCAGAGTTCTCAAGGAACTGGCAGATGTGATATCGGAGCCACTGAACTATATTTTTCAAAGATCCTGGAACACAGGAGAACTACCAGAGGACTGGAAAAGAGCTGATGTAGTTCCCATCCTCAAAAAAGGAAAAAAAATGGATCCAGGAAATTACAGACCTATCAGCCTGACCTCAATACCTGGGAAGATCCTGGAAAAGATAATCAAACAACGAATCAACGAACACCTAGAGGCAAACAAAGTCATTACTAAAAGCCAACATGGGTTTGTCAAAAATAGATCATGCCAGACAAATCTTATTGCATTCTTTGACCAAGTGACAAAATTAGTGGATCAGAGGAATGCTGTGGACATAATTTACTTGGACTTCAGTAAGGCATTTGATAAAGTAGATCACAACCTACTACTTGACAAGATAGAAAAATGTGGGGTAGACAGAACCACCACCAGATGGATCCGTAGCTGGCTGACCGGCCGTACTCAGCGAGTGGTCCTCAATGGAACTGCATCTATATGGAGGGAAGTGTGTAGTGGGGTTCCCCAGGGCTCTGTTCTGGGCCCAGTACTCTTCAACATCTTCATCAACGATTTGGATGAAGGGATAGATGGGGAACTCATCAAATTTGCAGATGACACCAAGCTGGCAGGAATAGCCAACACTCCAGAAGACAGGCTTCAGATACAGAAGGATCTGGACAGACTTGAACACTGGGCACTAACTAACAAAATGAAATTCAATGGTGAAAAAAGCAAGGTTCTACATTTAGGCAAGAAAAACCAAATGCACAAGTACAGCATAGGTGGCACCATGCTCAATAGTAGTAACTGTGAGAGGGACCTCGGAGTCCTAGTAGACAATCACTTAAATATGAGCCAGCAGTGTGCGGCAGCTGCCAAAAAGGCCAACACAGTGCTAGGCTGCATTAACAGAGGGATAGAATCAAGATCACGTGAAGTATTAATACCACTCTTCAATGCCTTGGTAAGGCCACACTTGGAATACTGCATCCAGTTTTGGTCACCACGATGTAAAAAAGATGTTGAGACTCTAGAAAGAGTACAGAGAAGAGCAACAAAGATGATTAGGGGACTGGAGGCTAAAACATATAAGGAACGGTTGCAAGAATTGGGTATGTCTAGTTTAACGAAGAGAAGGACAAAGGGGGACATGATAGCAGTATTCCAATATCTCAGGGGCTGCCATAAAGAAGAGGGAATTAAGCTATTTTCCAAAGCACCTGAAGGCAGGACAAGAAGCAATGGGTGGAAACTAATCAAGGAGAGAAGCAACCTAGAACTAAGGAGAAACTTCCTGACAGTGAGAACAATTAATCAGTGGAACAGCTTGCCTCCAGAAGCAGTAAATGCTCCAACACTGGAAGTTTTTAAGAAGAGACTGGACAGCCATTTGTCCGAAATGGTGTAGGGTTTCCTGCCCGAGCAGGGGGTTGGACTAGATGACCTCCAAGGTCCCTTCCAACTTTACTACTATTACTATTACTATTTAACTTATATCCTACCTTTATTATTTTAATAAACAACCCAAGGTTGTGAATAGACCTAGTATCCTTTCCTCTACCTATTTTCTCCACAATGGCAACCTTGAGAAGTGGGCTGGGATGAGAGATTGGCTCAAATTCACCTAGTTGACTGTCATGTCTAAGGCAGGACTAGAACTCACCGTTTCGTGGTGATTGGCTCAAAGTCAGCTAGTTGACTTTCATGCCTAAGGCAGGACTAGAACTCACCGTTTCGTGGTGATTGGCTCAAAGTCAGCTACTTGACTTTCACGCCTAAGGCGGGATTAGAACTCACCGTTTCTTAGTGATTGGCCCAGAGTCACCCAACTGGCTTTCATGGCTAAGATGCGTGCGTCCTAGCACGGTTCCTTTAACCACTCGGTTTTTAATATTGAAAAGTTTCATTTGTTGCATTGTGATTTTCTTAGATTTATAATCTGTTTTTTCTCAAATAAGCTGCCATGCAGATTATCTACCATTTTATTCCTCCCACAATCTTTTGAAGGTAGGTTGGGCTGAAGGAGAGCAACTAATTCCAAGGCACCCATTTGAAAGAATCATAGAATCCTAGGGCTGGAAGAGATCTTGGCGGCCTTTTAATCCAACCCCTCTTAAAGCCAGGAGTCCTTATACCAGTGGTTCTCAACCTTTTTAATGCCACGACCCCCAACCGGTCGTAAGTCGAGGACTACTCAACTGGTGCAGCACCGTTTGCAGAATGGGACTTTTGGCGGGCTCAGCAGGGCAGAGACAGCCTGGACAATTCCTATTGGCTTTTGAAAGCCAATAGAATTAGACTCTATTCAAGAGAGTCTATTCTATTGGCTTTCAAAAGCCGATAGAATAAAAGGGAGTAGCACAGCTAAGGAAAAGGGGGGAAAAATGGCGGACTGAGTTGTTTGGCAACCCCCGTGAAATGGTCGTTCGACCCCAAATGGGGTCCCGACCCACAGGTTGAGAACCACTGCCTTATACCATCCTGGACAACTGGTTGCCCAATCTCTTCTTAAAAGTCTCTGAATGTCCACTCACCCATTCCTCCCTCCCTCCCTCCCTCCCTCCCCCCATCTCTCCATCCATCCCTCCATCTACCCACCCATCCACCCATCCATCCATCCATCCATCCATCCATCCATCCATCCATCCATCCATCCATCCATCTTCTAGCTTGTCTATCTGTCTATCATATGTATCTTTTCTGCCTCATAAAATTCTAGGGCTGGAAGAGAACTTGGAGGTCTTCTAGTCCAACCACCTGACCAGGTCAGGATTCCATACCATCCTGGACAAATACTTGTCCAATCTCTTCTTGAAGACCTCCAGGGATGGAGCAACCACAACTTCTGAAGGCAAGCTCTTCCATCGATTAATTGTGCTCCCTGTCAGGGAATTCCTCCTTAGTTCCAGGCTGGATCTCCCTCTGAGGAACTTCCATCCATCGGTTCTTCTCCTGCCTTCAGGTGCCTTGGAGAATAGCGCTTTGCAAATGGAAGACACCCCCCCCCCCGCCTTCTGTGTGACAAGCCCTTCACGTATTGGAAGACATTATGATGACTTTCTATTTTTAACTACATTTATTCAAATGTAGCCTGTCTTTGCAAGAAGCAGCCTGTCTTTGCAACGAATGCGGCAACAGTAAACAGAGGGACAATGCTAACTCTCATGAAAAGAGGCATCAGAAGGGTCAGGTCCATGGAAAAGCTGCCTCTCTCCCCCCCCCCCCCGCGTCTCTCCTTATCTCCTGGAACACTTAGAAGCTCTTTGGCCCAGCAGGTGTGCAAACACAATTAGATTCCTCCCATCCTGTACATGCCTCTCTTCTTGTTCTTGACTTTGGAGAAACTCCAGAGCTGCTTCTGTGAGTTCTTCTGAATCTCCTGGCCGGAACAACCCGAGGGGGCCATTACAGGAGACCCCCTAAGACCACCACAGGGGTCTATTGATAGCGCAGATGCTGTTTAAGAGATAAGCCGGAGGGAAACCGAAGCACTCTTTTGCGAAAACAGGAGACACTTTGGGTATTGCCTGGGATTTATTGGGAGGGGAGGGGAGGGAGGGAGGGAGGGAGGGAAGAAAGAGAAAAAGAAGAGAGGATGCTGTTACTATAGCAACCGTCTATTAACGATTCTCAGTGGCCATCAGTGGCACCATGTGGGATATATATGTATATTATATGCATATGTATATTATGTGCATATGTTATATTATTACATTACATTACATAACAATACAATACAATACTATACTATACTATACTATATTATATTATATTATTATATAATATTATACTATACTATACGACATGACATTACATTACATTACATGACAGACATGACAGACATGACATGACATGACATTACTACATTACATTACATTAATAACAGTAAACTGAGCATCACCCCTGAGTAAATGGGACCAGTTCATCCGCAAATCAAAATGTATTTTTGTTCCTTGCTTTTGACCCATCCTTCTGTCCTTTTTCAGTGTTCTGAAAGAATTGAAGGTCCACTTGAAAGAAAATAAATAGAAAGACACAGAGAAAGGATTGGTTCTACATATGAGAACACCGAAGTCTACTGAAACGTGAAAATCAAATGCAAATCCCAACCTCATGTGAAAGTTGTGAGTGTACACACTTCAGTGCACACTAATTTATCATATACTAATGAATTATCTCCCCAGTCCACATGTTTATACGAAAGAGATGTTCCTTTGTTTTGTAGACAAAGAGAAGTAGCTTAGTCCCACCCTCTATTCAGAGAATATGAAAATTTGAAAAGCAGGGCAGAAAAAGTTCTGTACCATGGCTAGGAAAAAGAAGGAACCAACTTTCTCCTGAACTTCTGACTAAACTATTATGATATATCATATCTCATATCTCATATCTCATATATCAGAGCCAAGGTGACGCAACAGTTAGAGTGCAGTACTGCAGGTCACTTTAGCTGACTGTGTTCAGCAGGTCAGCGGTTCAAATCTCACCGGCTCAAGGTTGACTCAGCCTTCCATCCTTCCGGGGTAGGTAAAATGAGGACCCAGATTGTTGGGGGCAATGTAAATATATATATACATTGCTTACTGGTGTACATCGCTTAGAGAGTGCTTGCACTTAAAGCGGTATATAAGTCTCATAAATAAATAAATATCATATCATATATCATATATCATATAACATATCATATATCATATCATAATGTATACAGGTAGTCCTCAACTTTCAACAGTTCATTTAGTGACCACTGAAAAAAGTGACTTATGACCATTTTTGACACAACAATTGCAGCATCCTCCTGGTTATGTGATCAAAATTCAGACGCTTGGCAAGTGACTCATATTTATGAAGGTCGCAGTGTCCTGGGGTCACGTGATCCTCTTGTATGATCTTCTTACCAGCAAAAGTCCATGGGGAAGCCGGATTCACTTTACAACAGTGTGACTAACTTAACAACAGCAATGATTCACTGAACAACTGTAACAAGAATGGTCGTAAAATGGGGCAAAGCTCACTTAACAACTGTCTCCTTTAGCAACAGAAAGTTTGGGCTCGAGGGTGGTCATAAGGCGAGGACTACCTGTATGTATATGCACACGCAGTATATACATGCATGCATACATATGTATATACATACATACATATGTGCATATGTGCATGGGGCTTTGAGAAGATGGTAAAATGTTTGCTGCTAAAATGATATTATTTTGTCCTACAAGGCAAGCAAAGAAGTTAATATGGTGGAGGATTTATACATTTGTATAGAAAAGATCTATCAGCTGCATGGAATTAGGTGGGACTTAGAAGCCATCCTATCTAACTCCTCTGTTCCATGCCAGAATCCCTAAAACTACAGGTCTCCAACCTTGGCAACTTTATGACTTATGGACTTCAACTCCCAGAATTCAATTGTGGAGGGAAAAGTCTTCATCATGGTTCAGTCCAAGCCGGGAATAAACAACATGGCAACTGCTTTAGAAAGAAGGTTGCAGTTTATTGGAGAGGAGAGCCAGACAGACAGATGGCTCTGGAAGATAAGAGAGAGAGAGAGAGAGCACATGTAGGGAGTAGGGTTTTATACCCTCTGGAGCCTTTTGTTTGGAGTTGTTTCCTGTTCCTGTTTCAGGCTTTGTATTTCCTGTGTCATGTATTTTGACCTGAGTCTGGGTGTGCCCTTTAGCATCTTTGGGTTAATACTATTATGTCCTATCTTAGAGTTTGGGTGGGGTATGTAGATTTTAGGGGGCTTTATCTTCTTAATCTTCTAGCTGGGGGGCCTCCAACCTTCCTGGATTATTTACATCTGCATTTCTACAGAGCTGGTTTCTGCTTGGGGGAGGGAGACCTGGGGCTATTAAGAAAACTGGGCATGCTTTTCTGCTTCTTTAAGATCCTTTGAGGAAATATATTTTTCTGCCCTTTTAATATTTCCTTCTCTGGGGGGGCTGACTTCCTACACAATCTTACTCATGGAGTCACAGGGTTGGTATACACCCCAGAGGTCTTTTGGTCCAACGCTTTACCCAAGGCAGGAGTCTTAAAGCAGGGCTTTTCAACCAGTGGTACGGGTACCACCTGTGGTACATTGGCACCTGGCAGGTGGTATGTGACCATCCTAGAAAAGTGGTAATGGGAGAGGGAAATGAGCTGAACCGGTGGCAGCACCGCACAAGCCTGAGCGAGAGATGGCTGGAGCTGCAGGGCTGTCAGAGCTCAACGGAAGCACCAGGATCGGCGCTTCATCGGGACTGTCAGGGCTCAGTGGAAGCACCAGGATCAGTGCCAGGCTCCAGCTGGAGCTCAGCACTGATCCTGGGGCTTCTGCTGAGCCCAGAAGAAGCGCTGATCAGCTGGAATGTTGCAGGATCTCCAGGGTCTTGTGATTTACATTCAGATGCTTGGCAACTGATTCATATTTATGATGGTCACAGTGTCCCAGGGTCATGTGAAGTGACCAAAACTGCTACAACCACCCAGCAGATTGGGGGAATAAAAACCAAACACCTGTCACCCCACCTCCACTGCCAATCCTCAACAGAAATGCTCACAACAATGAAAACCTTGGACGGGAGGAAGAACGCGGCCGGGCGGGCATGCAGGTGTCTTGCTCGGCTGTGGCTTGGGGGGCACTTTTTTCAGTGCCATTGTAACTTCGAAAAGTCACTAGGCGAACTGTTGTAAGTTGAGGACTACCTGTACTTCATCACTTTTTTTCTTTTTTGGTCATCAAGTTGCTGGGCGACTGGTGGTACTCGGATGTTGCCATATCCTAAAAGCGGTACAATGGGTGAAAAGGTTGAAAAGCCCTGTCTTAGAGCATCCCAGACAAATTGATATCCAATCTTTTCTTGAAAACCTCCAGCAATGGAGCCCCCACAACAGAGACCACCCCCACAGTCCATTTCCTCCTCTTCCTCCTCCTCCTCCTCCTCCTCCTCCTCCTCCTCCTCCTCTTCCTCTCTACTAACTCCACTCCTTCTAGCACTGATGATGTTCTCTAGTTGGGTCATGAAATGTTTGCAGCAAAGCAACCAAGCTCAAGAAGCGCCAAGAACCCCCCCAGTTCAACCCTCAGCTATAAAGATACTCTTCTATCAATATAACTGTGTCTTTAACATTTCCCCCCTTTGGTCCGTTTACAAATCACAGCTAAATCTGGAAAGAGCTGCTATAGCCCTCTTTTTTTTTTAGGCAGGATTAGACACTTTGAATGCATGGGGAACTAGTCATACCAAACTCAGCAGGCAGAAAATCAACTCGCCTGTTTGGGAATTGGTAACTCTGCTGATATGGAAACTCTCCAGCTTATCCAATCTGTTTGGAAAGGAAATGAATGCCTCCTTTCGCCTTTTCAAATAATTACAGACTGACACCGTAGCTCAGAGCAGAATTTTGGATTCTTACAATGAAAATCAGAAAGTATGAAAGAGTTACATCGGGGCAAAGGAGGTTTAATAATAGATTAATCTTCCAGCTAGTTAGCAATGAGCTCATTTGGATCCTTGGTTTTCGTTTTAGAGAACTTTGCTGTTCAATGGCCCACGATAATCGTAAGATATCCGTTTTGTCTGGGGTTTTTTTAAATTCTTATTTTTTATTCTTGTTTTTAATGCTTTTATTTGTAATGCTGGTCTCTGACTGTAATAAAGATTCACTGATTTGCTGTTCAGTTGCCACGAGAGGTTTCCGAAGCAAGTTTATTGTCTGATAAGACTATAATAAAAAGGTAGCTCAGCTGATTTCATTCCCAGAGGGAGGCTTTGGGACTGCAGTTCCCAGAATTCCCAACCTAAGGAATTATGAGAAAGGTGACTTAGATAGTCCTTGATTCACAATCAGTTAGAATCAGAATTTCCATTGTAGTTGTAAATGAGCCAAGCCTGATTTTACGACCTTTTTGCCATAATTGGTAAGTAAACCATTGCAGTTGTTAAATGAATCAAATATTATACAGGTAGTGCTCAACTTGTGACCGCAACTGAGCCCAAAGTTTCTGTTGCTAAGCCAGACAGTTTTAAAGTGGGTGTTGCCCCATATTATGGCCTTTCTTGGAACAGTTGCTAAGTGAATCACTGTAGCTGTTAAGTTAATAACATGGCTATTATGTGAACTGGACTTCCCCACTGACTTTGCTTGTCAGAAGGTTGCAGATGGGGATCGCATGATCCCGGGACACCCTTGTGGGAAGTCAGCCCCCTCAGAGAAGGAAATATTAAAAGGGCAGAAAAATATATTTCCTTAAAGGATCTTAAAGAGACAGAAAAACATGTCCAGTTTTCTTAATAGTCCCAAGTCTCCCTCCACCAAGCAGAAACCAGCTCTGTAGAAATGCAGATGTAAACCATTCAGGAAGGCTGAAGCTAGAAGATTAAGAAGACAAAGACACCTAAAATCTACATACCCCACCCAAACTCTAAGACAGGACATAATAGGATTAATCCACAGATGCCAAAGGGACACAGGTCAAAATACATGACACAGGAAATACAAAGCCTCAAACAGGAACAGGAAACAACCTCAAGCCCCAGAGGGTATAAAAACCCACTCCGTACATGTGATCTCTCTCTTTTCCTCCAGAGCCATCTTTCTGTCTGGCTCTCTTCTTCAATAAACTGCAACCTTCTTTCTAAAGCAGTCGCCATGTTGTTTATTCCCGGCTTGGACCGGACCCTGATAAAGACCTTTCCTTTAACACCATCCTAAATACGAGTCAGTTGCCAAGCATCCAAAATTTGATCACATGGTCGTGGGGATGCTGTGATAGTCGTTAAGTGTGAAAAACGGTCCCTACATCCCTTTTTTTGGTTGTAACTTCAAATGGTTACTAAACAAATGTTGGCAAGTCAAGGACTACCTACCTCTAAAGCAAATCTGATTTTCCCCATTAATTTTGCTTGCTGAGAAGGTTTGTGAATGGGAGTCGCATAACCCAGGATGCTGAAACCGTTGTAAACACATGCCCACTTGTCAAGTGCCTGAATTTGGATCACGTGACCAACAGAAACTGCGAAGTCATAAGTGCAAGGAGTGGTTTTAAGTCCCTTTTAAAAATGTGCTTGTAACGGTCGCTAAATGAAGGATTATAAATCGAGGAATACCTGTACTGCATCTAGTGGGTGCCGGTGAACAATGTGATCCTTTGCTCAATTCGCCTGGCTAAAGGTACGTTGTTCCACTAAAGCAGGTAGGACAGCTACCTTTAAATTCCAAATGTAATTAGGACGAATTTCTTAAATAAAGTCGAAAGCGTTTCCGCGCACGTATTTAATTACTTCCCCCTTCTGTCACATTAAACGCAACAATTTGGCAGCAAATTTTTGCAGGTGTTTTGCCAACCCTGCTCCATAAAATAATGGCTGAGATCGGGAGGAAAATGAAACGTATTCCATTTATCTTTTAAATGAATTAAAATTAAATGTGGATAATGTTATTTTCCAGTTACGTATTTCATCATTTCCCCCCCTTCTGTTGCATTTAACATAACTATTTTGGGGGTCCTGGGTGGGGGAAAATTTTGGGAGGGGGCACCAATCCTCCCCAAATGTTGGGCCTTTCCATTTTAGGAGCTGATGGTCTTTCCTACCATCCTCATCTCCTTTGAAAATGGAATTTGTACATAGCATGCTGGATGCTGAAATCAATCAGAGTAGACACGAGATTTCTCTTCCTCTTGCACCGAGCTATTTTATTTTATTTTATTTTTTTCCAATCTAGTGTCATACCTGCCAAGATCGTTCTTAGGTTTGAAGCTTTTACTGTCAAGCCAGATTTATTTTTGATATTTTACATTTTTTTCTGTCAAATGGCTTTCAGGGAAGTGGTGTTGGAATTTCTGATTCTCATATAAAGGGAGATGTATTCTGATGATCCATAGGTATGCTGGTAGGTTTGTGTCCTGAAGGCTTAAAACAAGCAAAGGGATGTTTTGGTTTTGAAGATTAGCAAACTTTTAAGGCTGCTCTCTGTTTGTATACTAATGGATGGACTTGTCAGTGTTGGTGGGACTATTCTTGATGGTTTCTTGATTAGGTTGCTGTTTATTGTTAGCTTGTTGGTCTGAAATGGTAGTTCCTTGATTGGGGTATTGTCTACTTCTTGATTATTTGTTGGTAAATAATGATGTTACCTAGTTGGGTAATGAAATGTCTGCAAGAAAACCACCAACCTTAGGGAACACCAAGGACCCCATAGTCCTCCCCCTCCCCTCTCCCTCCCTCCCCCTCTCCCTCCTCCTCCTCTCCCTCCTCTCCCTCCTCTTCCTCTTCCTCTTCCTCTTCTTCTTCTTCCTCCTCCTCCTCCTATCCACAAACCCCACTCCATTCTAGCACTGATGATGTTGTTTAGTTGGGTAATGAAATATCTACAAGAAAACCACCCAGCTCAGAGAGCATCATGGACCCCACGTCCTCCTCCTCCTCCTCCTCCTCCCCCCCCCCACAAACCCGCTCCCTTCTAGCACTGATGATGTTATCTGGGTGCATGAAACATCTGCAAGAAAACCATCAAAGTCAGATAGTACCGAGGACCCCACATCTCCATCTCCATAACAAATCTTCACCTTGTCTCCCCGTACAAAATAAAGTCCAAAATACCAAGCCCTCGTCCAACACCTTCATCCCTCTGGCGACAACAATCAAACCAATGACTTGATGGGCTTCATATCCTCCTGGGGTCTCCAGGCCCACTGGCCATACTATATTTTCAGGGCCTTTTGGAAAAGCAAGGTGGGGTCAATCTTATCTCTGCTGGGATGATGTTCCACAGGGAGGGAGCCACCCCAGAGAAGGCCCTTCCCCCTTGGCCCCAGCAGAGGGATCTCCTTAAGAGAGGAGACCCATAACATCTCCTACCTCCCTGCTGTGGTGGAATGGGTAGAGATGACTGGGAAATGATGGTCCTTCAAACAACAGGGAGGGAGCCACCACGGAGAAGGCCCTTTTTCTTGGTTGCATCAGTTGGACCTCCTTAAGAGAGGTGACCCATAACATCCCTTGCCTCCCTGCTCTGCTGGGTCAGGTAGAGATGGCTGGGAAATGATGCTCCTTCAAATAACATGGAGAGAGCCACCTTGGAGAAGATCCTTCTTCTTGGTCGCACCAAATGGACCTCTTTAGGACCCCCCCCCCTAACATTCCCTGCCTTTCTGCTCTGATGGGTTGGGTAGATGTGACTGGGAAAAGCTGGTCGTTCCAATGAACTGGTCCCAAGCCATGTAGACTATGTACTTAAAGCTTTCTATCTAGGATTCAGAAGGCACAAAACAGATCTGTAATTAGTTCTCCCAGATCGGTTCATGATCTTCCATGAACCGATCCAATCTCCTTTCTGTACTCCCTACTTGGCTGCCCACATGCCAACCGCTGGCAGTGAATATCCATAACTTTAATTGTATTGCATTTGTCACCTAGTCTTTTCTGTCCCTTTGTGGATTTTTTTATTTTTTAAAGGCGCTGTCTCGTTTTTCCCAGGGGGAGGTGGATAATATTCATTCTTCAATCTGTATCATTTTCTAACCAATGCAACCCCAAAACTTTGAATAATGCAGGTTTTCTGGATCCTGGTCTCCCCACCTGGTATCTGTTTTGGAATATTTGTGGCTGTTTTCTCTGAAAAGAACTGCACACAGGTAAATCCTCGACTTACAACAGTTCATTTAGAGACCGTTCAAAATTACAATGACCCTGAAAAAAAGCGACTTAGGACTATTTTTCACACTTACAACTGTTGCAGCATACCCCCCCCCCCCCCGTGGTCACATGATCAAAGTTCAGAGGCTTGTCAACTGACTCCTATTTATGACAGCTGCCGCATCCCTGGGTCATGTTATCCCCTCTAGCGACCTTCCCACAAGCAAATTCAATGGGGAAGCCAGATTCGCTTAACGACTGTGTTACTAACTTAACAACTGCAGTGTTTCACTTAACAATGCGGCAAGAAGGGTCGTAAAAATGGGGCAAAACAGTAGGCTGGCTTGGTCACTCAACAGCGAGACACTGGTGAAGCGGGCACAACAGCGCCTGCATTTTCTGTGTCACATGAGAAAAGCACATCTTCCTGTCCTGACCACTTTCTACAGGGGGACGATTGAGAGCATCCTGTCATACAGCATCACAGTCTGGTTTGGAGGCATCCCTGCTTCAGACAAGAAGGCGGAGCAGAGAGTGGTGAGGACGGCTGAAAAGATCATTGGCAGTTCCTTCCCTCCCATCCAGGACATAGCACAGAAGTGCTGCTTGAACAGGGCCCATAAGATTATCTGGTACACTACACATCCTCTTCAAGACCTGTTCTCCTTGTTACCTTCTGGGAGGAGGGGGCTTCGTGGTATCCGAAGCAGAAGATCCAGATTCAGCCATAGTTTCATTCCATACAGCGTTAACCTTGTGAACTCTCAAGCTTCCTCCTTCCGTTATATATCCAAGATGGACAGTATTTAATATTTATTTGTTATGTATATGTAGGGGTGTGGGTCTATACATATGTTATACATAGTATGTTTAGGTGTGTATCATATATGTGTTTCACTTTGAGAGTGGGCAACTAAATTTCATTTTTAATGTGTGCCATTGTGCCCACAGCAAAAAAGTGACAATAAAAGTTATCTTATCTTATCTTATCTTATCTTATCTTATCTTATCTTATCTTATCTTTACAACTGTCTGGCTTAGTAATGTAAATTTTGGGCTCCGCCGTGGTGGTAAGTTGAGGACTTCCTGTGTACACCTGCAGGGAAAGACAGAGAAACTCTCTATGGTTTAAGTGTCCTTGGATTCCATCCTAGAAAACCTCCGCTGAATAAAATAAACCAAACTCAAGTTGAGCTCTCTAAAATGCCAGCCGGCAGGAGAGGCCATTTAAGCTGTGAGATTGGCAGGGCCATCAAGAGGGTGTTTATTTATTGATACTGATTTATACAGCTGCCAATCTCGCAAATGCAACGCTGGGCAGCCAACGAGATTAAAGAATACAAAAAAAAAAAACCACATTCATTTCCCTGCCAAATAAACACAAAGCAATGGGGCTATTCACTTGGTCCCCTGTCCGTTTTAAACAGCCTTTGAGACTCCTAAAACGTGAATAGCCTCAGGGTCAGCCAAGTCTTGGGCAAGAGGTGGATGCAGGGGGAAAGTGTCAGGCATGAACAACCAGATTCACAAGTGGCTATTTTATTGCTCGAGCCTATTCAGGAGGTCCTCGACTTATCCACTTTCTTTAATGACCGTTCAAAGAGATAACAGCACTGAAAAAAGTGACATGACTGTTTTTCACTATTATCACCTTTGCAGTATCCCCCTGGTCACAGGATCAAAATTCGGACGCTTGGCAATTGGCTCATATTTGTGATGGTTGCGGTGTCCGAAGGTCACGTGATCCCCTTTTGTAACCTTCGGACAGTCAGCGGAGAAGCCGGATCAAACTCTGGAACGCTTTCAACGAACCATTGGAGTGACTTCTGTGTTACTGTTACATTAGTGAGGTTCTCTCTGTTTACAAAATGCCAGTGTGTACAATCAACAACATTGTTTGATTATACCTGTCCCTGCTCACACTGTTCCATTCACCCCCTGAAGGAAAGACAGCTGTTCCCGCATCTGTCTCCAATCCAGGGTCACAGCACGGAACAACAAGCTTTTGAATATTTAAAGTAACAGCATATATTATCTATTTTTAAAGCGTAACAATAAACAGATGAATTAGGCCTCCACACAAGGTAACATCATCAGTGCTAGAAGCGAGAGGAGGAGGAGGAGGAGGAGGAGGAGGAGGAGGAGGAGGAGGAGGAGGTTGACAATGACTGTGGGGTCCTTGGGGTTTTCTGAGCTTGGTGGGGTTTTTGCAGATATTTCATGACTCACTGCTAGAAAGAAGTGGGGTTTATGGAGAGGAGGAGGAGGAAGAGGAGGAAGAGGAAGAGGAGGAGGAGGAGGAAGAGGAGGAGGAGAAGGAGGAGGAGGAGGAGAACTAATTGTGGAATCCTTGATAATTTCTTTCAGATGTTTCATTAACCAACTAAGTAACATCATCACTGCTAGAAGGGAAATGGGTTTGCTTTCTGTTGATGTACTAGTGGCTTGCCCTGTCAAGTTGATGGGGTTGGTAGTTCCTTGATTGGTGGTCCAGTCCCATTACACTTTGCAATATTTCTTTTATCTTTCTTTCCTTCCTGCATATAATCTGTAGCCTGTAACACAACAGGAGGCTCTTATTTAGAGGACAGCATCAGGACGCAAATGATCCCCAAAAGCAGATGTTGAGATCAAATGAATAAAATTGACAGGATTTACTCTTGGGCCAGCAGAAAAGCCAACTCGCTCTTCTTATGAGTCCCTTGCAGGGTTCCCTGGCAGCAAAAACTTGTTCTCCAGGAGAAGAAGGAGGGAAATGACATGATAGCAGTCTTCCCGTATCTGAGAGGCTGCCACAGAGAAAGGGGGGGGGTCAACTTATTTTCCAAAGCACCAGAAGGCAAGACAACAAACCATGGATGGAAACTAATCAAGGAGAGAAGCAACCTGCAATTAAGGAGAAACTTCCTAAAAGCGAGGACAATTAAACAGTGGAACAGCTTGCCTTCAGAAGTTGTAGGTGCTTCATCACTGGAGGTTTTTAAAGAAAGAACTGGATGGCCACCTCTCTGAAATCTGAAAGGGTCTCCTGTTTGAGCCTGAGCTTGGACTAGAAGACCTGCAAGGTCCCTTCCATCTCTATTCCGATTGATTAAAAGTTTGGAAGAGACTGGTGGGAAGCCCTTTAATCCTGCTATAATCTTGTTTCTTGAATCAGAATTGATTCTAGAACCAACTGCCTGCTAATCACTTTGGAATATTGCATCCAGTTTTGGTCGCCGTGATATAAAAAAGATGTTGAGACTCTGGAAAGTGTGCAGAGAAGAGTAACAAAGATGGTTAGGGGGCTGGAGGCTAAAACATATGAAGAACGGTTGCTGGAATTGGGTATGTGAAAAGAAGGACCTGGTTTGTGGAGTGAAGGAGGAGGAGATGGGGTAGAGGAGGAGGAGGAGGAGGAGGAGGAGGAGGAGGAGGAGGAGGAGGAGGAGGAGAAAGGGAGAAGGAAAAAAGGGGAAAGAAAAAGGAAGGAGGTAGGAGGAGAGGAAGGGAGAGAAGAAGGAAGGGAGGAGGAAGATGGAAAGGGGGAGGAGAAGGAGAAGAAGGTGAAAGGGGGAAGGAGGCAAAGAAGAAGAAGAAGAAAAAGAAGGAGGAGGAGGAGGAGGAGGAAGAGGACTATGGGGTCCTTAGTGCTCTCTAAGCTTGGTTGTTTTCTTGCAGACTTTTCATTACCCAACTAGGTAACAACGTCAGTGCTACAAGGCAGTCCTATACGTGAGAAGGATGAGGAAGACGAGGAGGAGGACTGTGGGGTCCTTGGTGCTCTCTGTGCTTGGCTGTTTTCTTGCAGACATTTCATTACCCAACTGGGTGCTAGAAGTGCTAGAAGGGCGTGGGGTTTACTCTATGTTTATATATTACATTTACATACTTTATTTATTTATCTCTTATTTAGTATATAAAAAGCAAGCAAACTCCACACTCACTAGCACTGATGAAGTGGCCTAGCTGGGTCATGAATTGTCTGCAAGAAAACCACCCAGGATCCTACAGTTCAGCCCTGAGCTACAAATATGCTGGACAGACTGTCCTGAAATGGGGGGGGGTTTGCCTTTTGCAGTAATCACTGTTTAAATGTGATTTTCTTCATCAAAACAGTCACCGATGGGAAATCTGTAAGGCAGTCTACTGGGACTATCAACGAGAAGAAGCAGTGTGGCAACAGTCAACCTTCTGAAGATCTTCTAGTCAGAGTTCCTCTTTTAGTTGAAGCATTGAAAGGACCATGCTTGTTGGGGCTGCCCCAAAGAAGAGGGGGTAAACGTATTCCCCAAAATATCTGAGGGCAGAACAAGAAGGAATGGATGGAAACTAATCAAGGAGAGAAGCAACCTGAAACTAAAACTTCCTAACAGTGAGGACAATCAATCAATGGAAAGGAAGTTATCTCCAGAAGTTATGGGTGCTCCAACACTGGTGGTTTTTCCAAAAGAGTTTGGACAACGATTTGTCTGGAATGGTGTGGGGTATCCTGCTCGTGCAGGGGGTTGGACTAGATAGCCTCCAAGGTCCCTTCCAACTCTGTTATTCTGTTGTTGCGTCCTCCTGCTCTATTCCTCTTACTACCAGGGTCTTAGGAATATGGAACCCATCTCCAGACAACAAGTTGGTTGTGCTTCAGGCTTTACAATTAAGTAGTTGCTCACTTCAATTGTCAACAACCATACAGAACTGTCAGAAGTTCATGCAACAGCCTTTTTTTCCACTTGGAGCAAAGTAGAGTTAAAGGAATCATGTCTGCTTCTCGTCCTGGCAAAGAGTTGGCCAAACCAGAGAGAAGCTTGTTAGCTTCCTTGTCTCTTTCTACGATGTAGCACTGGATCCTTGGAGGAGAAATATGACCAGATGTCATCCACAATATGCAGCAGACCTAGTGAAACCCCATAGCAACAGCTGAGCCTTGTTGCTGGGACCAGCGGCCACAAAGCAATCAGGTCTCTCTTTGTGCTGAAGCCTGACAGATGAACAGAGGTGACTCAGGATTAATTGAACATCTGGAGGGTTTGGCAAATGGCCGACTTAATTAGGCTGGGTGTTCACAGTTCGTTCCCACAGCCTCTGTGCAGAAACTTAATTTCCATCCTGCCTGTCAAAGAAGATTTTTTTGTTTCTCAGGCTCTTGGTACGAGGAGGAAGGGAAAGAGAAGAAGACCCAGAACAGTGAGGAAAAAAAATCAAACAGATAGCAAGCCAAACTGAGTTTCTTGGAGAATGTTGGGAAGTTTAAGAACTTCCCATCAAGGTTGTGAAGTTACCTGCGCTATCTCTCCTCTTGCTTTGAGCTTAAAGGATGGTTCATCTGACGAGGCCCTAGAAAGAAGGCAGAGAAGAGCAATAAAGATGATCAGGGGACTGGAGGCTAAATCATACAATGAATGGTTGAGGAAACTTGGTATCTAGAAGGCTTAAGGCAGACATGATATCAGTTTTCCAGCACTTGTGGGACTGTCACAGGGAAGAGGGAGTCACCTTATTCTCCAAAGCACCTGAAGGCAGGACAAGAAGCAATGGATGGAAACTAATGAAGGAGAGAAACAGCCTAAAAGCAAGGAGAAATTTCCTGACAGTGAGAATGATTAATCAGTGGAATGATTTGCCTCCAGAAGTTGTAGGTGCTCTATCACTGGAGGCTTCTAAGAAGAGATTGGGTAGCCATTGTATGAGGTGGAATAAGGACTCCTGCTTGAGCAAGGAGGTGGGCTAGAACAGTGGTTCTCAACCTTTTTAATGCCGTGACCCCCAACCGGTCGTAAGTCGAGGACTACTCAACCGGTCGTAAGTCGAGGACTACTCAACTGGTGCAGCACCATTTGCAGAATGGGACTTTTGGCGGGCTCAGCAGGGCAGAGACAGCCTGGACAATTCCTATTGGCTTTTGAAAGCCAATAGAATTAGACTCTATTCAAGAGAGTCTATTCTATTGGCTTTCAAAAGCCAATAGAATAAAAGGGAGTAGCACAGCTAAGGAAAAGGGGGGGGGAATGGTGGACTGCGTTGTTTGGCGACCCCCGTGAAATGGTCGTTTGACCCCAAATGTGGTCCTGACCCACAGGTTGAGAACCACTGGGCTAGAAGATTTCCAAGTTCCCTTTCCAGCCCTATGATTCTATGATTCTACGATTTTAAGATTCTAAGATTCTAAGATACTTAGATTCTAAGATTCTAAGAGTCCATGATTCTATGATTCTAACATTCCATGATCCCATGATCCTAAGATTCTATTATTCTTTCATTCTATTATTCTTTGATTCTAAGATTCTTTGATTCTAAGAGTCCATGATTCTATGATTCTAAGAGTCCATGATTCTATGATTCTATTATTCTTTGATTCTAAGATTCTAAGATTCTTAGATTCTAAATTTCCATGATTCTAAGATTCCATGATCCCATAATCCTATTATTCTTTGATTCTAAGATTTGTTGGTTTTCTCATCTGAGCATTCCAAGGTGATATTGAAAATTTGATCCACTCTGAATGGGCAACTGATTTTTTTCCATGACTTATTTTTCCACCCACTTACTGAGCCTGCTTGGATGATTTTGTCTACCCAGTGAGAGATTTCATTTGCTCTCAGTAAAATTACATGCAATTAGAGAGATTCTCTGGGCCTTTGGGGGCATCCAAGAGAATTGCAGGTGCAGCTTTTGGGGTTTGGCATATTCGCTTGGATAATCTAATGTGGGATGTTGAGATTGGCCAGACTTCTAAGGGGGGATCCAAAACCAGATTTCCTTTGGAAACCAACCAGTTCAAGACCTGCCTCTGAGAACAAGAATCCATGAATGTGACAAACCAGGACCTGTCAAATAATATCTGTTATTTGGCTATTCCCTGGTTCCATGTGCCTAAATGCTTATGCCAGCCAGATATGAGAAACAATTAGATTGCAATTAATACACAGGAGGTATGTGAAGATAATTAGCCCAGTGTTGAACGGAATGGATATGATGGCCACTTTCTGCAGTAATTGATGTTTAGTTAATTTGGCAGTAGCTGCCTAGTTAAGTGGTTATAAATGGTGGGAGAACTCTATTGCAAGCTGGCACAGGTGAATGGGACTTCAACGAGGTGCTTCTAACTTTGCAATCATGGGTCTTATTGTGGTGGGTGGCTATTCTGCTGCTGCTGCTCATCTTGGTTAATATCTTGGGAAAGACTCTTTCATGGGATCCCTTCATGTGAATCTCACTCTTCCTTCAAGAGACCCAAGGACTTGCAAAGTCAATCTCTCTCTCAATCTCTCTCTCTCTCTCTCTCTCTCCCTCTCTCTCTCTCTCATCTGTCTGTCTATCTGTCTATCATCCATCCTATCATCTATCTATCTATCTATCTATCTATCTATCTATCTATCTATCTATCTATCTATCTATCTATCATCTAATCTATCTCTAATCTAATCTATCTATCACTGTGTCTGTCTATCATCCATCCTATCATCTCTCTCTCTCTCTCACCTAATCTCTCTCTCTCCCCCCTCCCTCCCTATCTATCTATCTATCTATCTATCTATCTATCTATCTATCTATCTATCTATCTATCTATCCTAACCTAACCTAACCTAACCTAACCTAACCTAACCTAACCTAACCTAACCTAACCTAATCTCTCTCTCTCTCCCTCCCTCCCTCCCTATCTAATCTATCTGTCTGTCTGTCTGTCTGTCTGTCTGCCTGCCTGCCTGCCTGCCTGCCTCTGTATCTATCTATCTATCTATCTATCTATCTATCTATCTATCTATCTATCTATCTATCTATCTATCTATCTATCTATCTATCTATCTATCTATCTTATTTTTATTCCATCTTTATTATTTGTACAAATAACTCAAGGAGCTAACATATCCAGCACTCCTTCCTCCTCTAATTTTCCTCACAACAATAACCCTGTAAGATGGGTTGGGGTGAGAGTGTCTTGGTCAAAGTCACCCATCGGGCTTTCCAGCCTAAGGCAGGACTAGAACTCACTGTCTCCTAGTGATTGGCCCAAAGTCACCCAGCCAGTTTTATGTCCAAGGCAGGTCTACAACTCACCGTCTCCTGCCGAAAGTCACCCAGCTGGCCTTTAGGGCTTGAACACATTTTCCAGTCCTATGGTTGGGAGTGTGGGGCAGGGTGATTCTGGATGACGTGGTTTGCATCTATAGGATGACCTCGGAGAACGGGGTCAATGCAGTGTTGGGAAAAGCTGGTTTCAAAGCTCAGAACTGGATGCCTGTATTTGGAAATCAGTTCGAACTAGTGAAAAGCTGTAAGCAGGGAGTAAATTTCACTCTTGTGAATCTTACAGAGTAAGAATCCAACAAGAAAAACATCTTTACTCTTACAGAATACAGAATAACCGGAGGGACCCTGGAGGTCTTCTAGTCTAGCCCCCTGCTCTAGTTAGGAGAACTTGTACCATTTCAGACAAATGGCTGTCCAGTCTCTTTTTGAAAGCCTCCAGTGACGGAGCACCCACAACCTCTGGAGGCAAGCCATTCCACTGATTAACAGAATAACAGAATTGGAAAGGACCGTGCAGGTCTTCTAGTCTAATCTCTTACTCAAGCAGGAGACCCTATACCAGTGGTGGCAAACCTATGGCACGCATGCCAGAGGTGGCACTCAGAGACCTCTCTGTTGGCACGTGCGCCGCCGCCACCAGCAGCAGATCCATCAGGCCACCACCACCACCCGGAGCAGGAGCCCCACCCAGCACAAAGGAGGTGAAGTGGCCGACTAGCAAGCTCGAGTAGAGGTGGTAGAGCAGAGGCCACCAACCATTGTCGATTGGCGGACTGGAAGAAAAGGGAGAGGGAAGCATTTTACATGTGTGTGTGCACGCATGGGGCCATGAGCATGCACGTGCTGCAAATGGGGTGGGGCTAGTGCCTGTGTGATACTCACTAGCCCTGCCCTGTTCTTGCGTGGTGCAGTGTCTTGTATCTGCACCGCGCGGCATGACGTCGGCCATGTTTGCACCTTGCAGCACGGTGGGCCATTTTTGCACCCCTGGTTTTTGCATACCAGAGGTGACACTCAGAGGCGCCTCTCTGCCCCCCCCCCAGGGCACCACAATGCTGATGCGCCTCTGGCACTTTCCGCTAAATAAGTGGGTTTGGGTTGCGGTTTGGGCACTCGGTCTCTAAAAGGTTCACCATCACTGCCCTATGCCATTCAGGACAAATAGCTGTCCAATCTCTTCTTAAAAACTGCCAATGATGGAGCACCCATAGCTTCTGGAGGCAAGCCAATCCACTGCTTAATAGTTCTCACCGTCAGGAAATTTCTCCTTAGTTCCAGGTTGCTTCTCTCCTTGATTAGTTTCCATCCGTTGCTTCTTGTCCTGCCTTCTGGCGCTTTGGAAAATAGGTGGACCTCCCTCTCCTTTGTTCTGCCTTCAGATTCTTTGGGGAATAAGTTGACCCCCTCTTCTTTGTGGCAGCCCCTTAGATATTGGAAGACTGCTATCATGTCACCCATAGTCCTTCTTTTCATTAAACGGTTGCAGGAAACATATCCAATTCCTGCAACCATTCTTCATATGTTTTAGCCTTGGTTCCCTGATCATCTTTGTTGCTCTTCTCTGCCCTCTTTCTACGGCCTCAGCAGATGAGGATCCTTTAAGTTCAGAGCGAGAGAAAAGGTGATCCAGTTCTTCTTTCTAGGGCTCTACACTTGTCCAGGCAATCTCTGAGAAATGGACGCAACTGAATATATAAAGATACTGTAATCTTACTTAAGTGTTAAATGTTACTGAAGTTAAATCAATAGCCAATCATTCGCAAAGTTAACCAATGCAGTAAGATTCACCAACTGGAATAAACAATTGATAGAAGTTTCCATCTAATTTAAGAAAATCTATTCTTATTATAGTAAGTCAGACAAATAGTATAGCATAGGGGGTACCTTGCTCAATAGTAGTAACTGTGAGAGGGATCTCAGAGTCCTAGTGGACAATCATTTAAATATGAGCCAGCAGTGTGCTGCAGCTGCCAAAAAAGCCAACACAATGCTAGGCTGCATTAACAGAGGGATAGAATCAAGATCACATGAAGTATTAATACCACGTTACAATGCCTTGGTAAGGCCACACTTGGAATACTACATCCAGTTTTGGTCACCACAATGTAAAAAACATGTTGAGACTCTAGAAAGAGTACAGAGAAGAGCAACAAAGATGATTAGGGACTGGAGGCTAAAATATATAAGGAACGGTTGCTGGAATTGGGTATGTCTAGTTCAGGGGTAGGCAACCTCGGCTCTTTTATGACTCATGGACTTCAACTCCCAGAATTCCTGAGTCAGCTGTGCCTGTAACCTGCAAACTGCAAAACTGAGGACAGCAAGGAGAAGTCAGCAGGAAACAAACTGGATCCAAAATACAAAGATTCTAGGTACAAAAGCTCACATCACAAGAGTTCACGTTTGTTCCCGGCAAATGCCCCACCCCACAGCGTCTCCTTAAATACCTACTCCCCAGGTGTGCCTTGTGGAGTGGGGCAGGACACTCTCCTGCCAAGCAAGTGAGCCTGCCTCTGTTGTTCCCCCCTTCTCTCTGCTTTCCTTGCTCTGAGATCTGGTGGGGAGGGGCCTTGCTCCTTGCCTGAGCTCTGCCTTCCCTGTTCCAAACTTGAAGGGCCCTGGCCTGCTTCAGCCTGTTCCTCCCCACAGTCCTCCGAAGCCAAAGACACCCCCTCGTGGGCCTCAACAGGGAACTCCATGTCATCCTCAGAGTCAGGCTTGGACGGAGGCATGACATTATCTATTTGAACTTGTATTCCTAAACTGTTTTTTACGGTACTGTTTTTTTGATAGGTTGGATTGGTTTTTTTTCCTTTTGCATTATTAGACCGTTGCAAAACACGAGTTAAGCAATTCTGCTTTCTCTCTGTTGCTCGTCACCTTCTTGCCATTTTCTCTATAAACCCCCAGTTTTTAGGCTAGATTGGAAAGCTGAAAAACCAGGTGATCATAGACACCCCTTCAGCACTCTTGTTCAGAAAAACCACATGGAGCTGAAATGACCAGCAGTGAAGCTCAGCTCAGAGGCAATGACACTTTCCCAAACAAATGGAAAGCACATGATTTGCCTCTGAGACGATAACATTCGTAGCTTAGGGTTGAACTGTGGGGTCCTTGGTACACTCTGAGCTGGGTGGTTTTCTTGCAGATGTTTCATTACCAAACTAGACAATATCATCAATGCTAGAGGAGGAGGATTGTGGGGCCTTTGGTACACTCTGAGCTGGGTGGGGTTTTTTTGCAGATGTTTCATTACCAAACTAGGCAATAACTCAGTGCTAGAAGCGAGTGGGATTTGCAGGGAGGAGGAGGAGGAGGAGGAGGAGGAGGACTGTGGGGTCTCTGGTATACTCTGAGCTAGGTGGGGTTTTTTTGTAGATGTTTCATTACCAAACTAGGCAATAACATCAGTGCTAGAAGCGAATGGGATTTGCAGGGAGGAAGAGGAGGAGGAGGAGGAGGAGGAGGGCTGTGGAGTCGTTGGTGCTCCCTAGCATGGTTGTTTTCTTGTAACTGTTTCATTATCCAACTAGGTAACATCACCATTTCTAGAAGGAAATGGTTCCATATTTATATATTAGCGTCTTGCCCAATCAATTATTGATGGGAATGTTCTTGGTGATTCCTTGAATACGCTGTTGTTTGCTCTTAGCTTGTTTGTCTGATATGGTAATTCCTTGATTAGGGTATTATTTATTTTTTGATTGTTGATTTAATGTTAATCTTGGTGTTAATCTCTGCT
>CM077919.1:275673046-275843046 GCA_039797435.1 Crotalus adamanteus | reverse complement strand
TGAGCCATGCTGGCTCAGGAATTCTGGGAGTTAAAGTCCACGAGTCATAAAAGAGCCAAGGTTGCCTACCCCTGGCCTAGTCTATTAAGCCTGCCAGGAGTAGATTATCAGAAACTGGTAGGCCTAGTCCACGGGTAGGCAGCCTTGGCTCTTTTCTGACTCATGGACTTCAACTCCCAGAGTTCCTGAGCCAGCCACGCTGAGGGGAAAAGGAGAGGTTTCCAAGCTGAGCCATGCTGGCTCAGGAATTCTGGGAGTTGAGGTCCACGAGTCATAAAAGAGCCAAAGTTGTCTACCCCTGGTGTAGTGGTTAAGGTGCTGGTCTAGAAACCAGGAGAGTGTAAGTTTGAGTCTCACTGGCTGGGGAATTCTGGGAATTGAAGTCCAGGTTGGAAAATAGTGATCATTTGGTAGTGATTCTGACCTTTCTTAATTAGAAAAGAAGGGTAACAATTTATCGATTTGTAAAATTTATTAACACCCCCCCACCTTTCCACACAGTATTTCTAGTAAATTGAGGATTATCTCCATAACCATAGAGATAATCCTCAATTTATGAACATAGGTGAGCAGGGAATCATAGTCTACTTTAAGACTTGTGGACTTCCAACTCCCAGAATTCAGAACTCAGCATGGCTGGCTTGGTATTCTGGGAGTTGAAGTCCACAAGTCTTAAAGTTGGCAAGTTTGGAGACTCTTGGGCTAGACTATAACTCTTAAATAAAAAGCAAAATAAAGTCTACTGAAAGAAGCCAGTTTGATTTAGCAAAATGCAAAACTGCAAATTTGGATGACGCAGAAATCCAGGCACCCACTAAGTGGCACCAAAGAAACACAGAAAATCCAATTCTTCCCTGTTGATTTTTTTTTTAAACTTCAACAACTGTAAATTAAACACACACGATGGTGGGCTTGTAGTTCATCCTTTAAGAGTGGGGGAAATACAGAGCAGATACATCTTCTTATATTAAGTAATTGGTCTTGCTTTTGGAAAAGTAGTCTCCTTCCATTTTCTTGCATCTTTAATAATAATACGCTTCAAGTTCCTCTCAAACAAGATCTTTCATGGACCTTCCTTCCTTCCTTCCTTCCTTCCTTCCTTCCTTCCTTCCTTCCTTCCTTCCTTCCTTTCTTCCTTCCCTCCATCCCATCTCGTTCCTTCCTTCTTTCCCTCCTTCTCTCTCTCCCTCCTTCCCTCCCTCCCATCTCTTTCCTTCTTACCTTCTTTTCTTCTTTCTTTCCTTCTTTTCTTCCTTCCTCTCTTCCTTCCCTCTCTCCCTCCCTCCCATCTCTTTCCTTCTTTCCTTTCTTCCTTCCCTCCTTCCCTCTATCCCTCCCTCCAATCTCTTTCTTTCCCCTCCCATCTCTTTCTTCCCTTCTTTTCTCCTTTACTTTCTTCCTCTCTTCCTTCCCTTCCTCCCATCTATTTCCTTCTTTACTTTCCTTCCTTCCTCTCTTCCTTCCCTCTCTCCCTCCCTCCCATCTCTTTCCTTTACTTCCTTTCTTCCTCTCTTCCCTCCCTCCCATCTCTTTCCTTCTTTCCTTCCCTCTATCCCTTCCTCCCATCTCTTTCCTTCTTTCCTTTCCTTCCTTCCTCTCTTCCTTCCCTCTCTCCCTCCCTCCCATCTCTTTCCTTTCCTTCCTTTCTTCCTCTCTTCCCTCCCTCCCTCCCTCCCTCCCTCCCATCTCTTTCCTTCTTTCCTTCCCTCCCTCCCTCCCTCTATCCCTCCCTCCCTCCCATCTTTCTTTCTTTCCTTCTCCCCTCCCATCTCTTTTCTTCTTTCCCTTCCCTCCCATCTCTCTTCCCTTCTTTCCTCCTTTTCTTTCTTCCTCTCTTCCTTCCCTTCCTCCCATCTCTTTCCTTCCTTCCTTCCTTCCTTCCCTCGCTCCCATCTCTTTCCTTCTTTCCTTCTTCCCTTCTTTCCTTCTCTTCCTCCCCTTCCTATCTCTTTCCTTCTTTCCCTTCCTTCCTCCCTCCCTCCCTCCACCATTCCCCCAAGTTCTTCCCCACTACTCTCACAGGGTGTCTTCACACCAAAGAAACCTCAAGGCAGGAAAAGCTGTCTACGAATGGAATGAGTTAGGAGGGGCATAATTGCCTCTGGCACATTGACTCCCCAACCTCCCCCCACCCCGAAATAAAGGGGAAGGAGACCCGAAGCTCTGCCTGATTGAAGAGCGCGACTTCAAACAAGCCCGCATCGCAGGGGATCCAGCCGGTTTTGGTGTTCCTTCCCGCCCCCGGGACTCGTGGAAATGGAAACAGGTTGTCTTAATTTGGGGCATGCACACATATGTTTTTTTTTTTTTAACACCCACCCACCCTCCCCATTGCGGTTGCATTGCCATCTCCATCCCTGTCGAGAAAAAGGAGCCGAAATATGCTGAGTAGCACCAGATGTGGGTGTGAGACAGGCCAGCGGTTCCCATTGCCTCCATCACTCTGACACGGATGGCGAGTAGGAAAGAGAAACGACACGCTCGCCATCAATACCGTTGCCACTGCTACAAGGCAGGTAGTCCTTGACTTACAATCCTTCATTTAGTGACCATTCAAAGTTACAACAACACTCAAAAAAAAACTAACCTGACCCTTTTTCACACTTACAACCACTGCAGCATCCCTGGGGTCACGTGATCAAAATCCAGATGCTTGGCAACTGACTCATCTCTAGGACGGTTTGCGGTGTCCCGGGGTCATGTGATCCCCTTTTGTGCTGTTCTGATGAGCCAAGTCAACGGGGAAGTTGGATTCACTTAATGACCGTGTTACTAACAACGGTGGCCAGAGAAGTCATAAAATGGGCCAGGAAGAGCTTCAAAGTTGCCCCAAAACTCTCAGTGAAGAGCAGCAGTGCCCTAGAATAAATGTGGAGATCATACAGGGGGGGCAATTGGAGTTTGGGGGACCTTCTTTTTTTGGGGGGAGGCAATTTGAGCCTTGGAAGGATGTAACAGAACAATAGAATTACAGAAGAGCTGGAAGGGAGCTCAGAGTTCTAGTCGAACCCTACTCTGCACCATTTCAGGTCTCTCTTTGAAAGCCTCCAGTGATGGAGCACCCACAACCTCTGGAGGCAAACTCTTCCACTGATAAACAGAATCAACAGAATGGGAAGGGATCTTGGAGGTCTTCTAGTCCAACGCCATACTCAAGCAGGAAACCCTATAGAACAGTGATGGTGAACCTTTTAGAGACCGAGTCCCCAAACCACAACCCAAAACCTATTTATTTATCGCAAAGGACCAGGGCTGCATCAGCATTGTGGTGCCCTCAGGGGGGAGCATGGGGGTGTGGCCCACTGGGTGGGCATGGCTGCGGTTGTCACGGCAGACTGGGGCGGGGGCTGGGGTGGGCCTGGCCACCTCGATGTTGCTCATGGGGGGAATGCCTGTGGGGGCTGGGTAGGTTGGGGAAAATCCAGGGGGTCTCTGGTGGGTGGGGCAGTGGCCAGGAGGCCCAGCATAGATGGGGCAAGGCACGCAATCCTAGCTGGGACTGGGGGTCCATGGCACTGATGGGGATCTGGCTTTCCTTGTTCGGGGTGGCCTTTGGCTTGCTGGGTGTGGGCGTGCTCTACCACCTCTACTCCAGCTTGCTAGCTGGCTGCTTCACCTCCTTTGTGTTGAGTGGGGCTGCCATTCCGGACAGCAGCGGCAGCCTAATGGACCTGCGCAAGCTGCTGGCAGCGGCTGCGCGCATGCCCACAGAGAGGGCTCTGAGTGCCACCTCAGCACACATGCCATAGGTTCGCCACCACTGCTATAGAATATAGACATAGACATAGAATGACTTTATTGTCATTTTAAACGTACACTTCTCGGCATATATTAAAATGAAAGTTCATTGCCTATAGCAGGGCTTTTCAACCAGTGGTACGGGTACCACCTGTGGTACATTGGCACCTGGCAGGTGGTACACGACCATCCTAGAAAAGTGGTAGTGGGGGAGGGGAATGAGCTGAACCGGTGGCAGCACCGCACAAGCCTGAGCGAGAGATGGCTGGAGCTGCAGGGCTGTCAGGGCTCAGCAGAAGCACCAGGATCAGCGCCAGGCTCCAGCTGGAGCTCGGCACTGATCCTGGTGCTTCTGCTGAGCCCTGAAGAAGCGCCGATCAGTTGGAATGTTGCAGCATCTCCAGGGTCTTGTGATTTACATTCAGATGCTTGGCAACTGATTCATATTTATGACGGTCACAGTGTCCCAGGGTCATGTGAAGTGACCAAAACCTGCTGCAACCACCCAACAGACAGGGGGAAAAAAAACCAAACACCCCCCACCCCACCCCCACTGCCGATCCTCAACAGAAATGTTCACAACAATGAAAACCTCGGGCAGGAGGAAGAGCGCCGCTGGGCGGGCAGGCAGGTGTCTTGCTCGGCTGTGGCTTGGGGGGGCACTTTCTTCAGTGCCATTGTAACTTGGAACAGTCACTAAGCGAACTGTTGTAAGTCGAGGACTACCTGTACTTCATCACTTTTTTTTTTGGTCATCAAGTTTTTGGCACCTTGCTAGGTGACTGGTGGTACTCGGATGTTGCCATATCCTAAAAGTGGCACAATGGGTGAAAAGGTTGAAAAGCCCTGGCATATAGCACTGAAAGGGTCACCGCCTCCAATATACACTATATAAATAATAAACTGATGAAGCTTCAATCAGAATAGAGCTGGAAAGGATCTTGGAAATCTTCTAGACCAGTGGTTCTCAACCTGTGGGTCGGGACCCCATTTGGGGTCAAACGAGCATTTCACGGGGGTCGCCAAACAAGGCTGTCCGCCATTTTTTTCCCCCTTTTCTTTGGCCATGCCCCTGGCACCTGGTGATGTATAAGTGGTTGGGGGTCACCACAACATGGGGAACTGTATTATGGGGTCGCGGCATTAGCAAGGTTGAGAACCACTGTTCTAGCCCAATCCCCTACTCAAACAGGAGACCCTGTACCATTCAGGACAAATGGCTGCCTGGTCTTAACCTCCAGTAATGGAGCCCCCACAACTTCTGGAGGCAAGTTGTTCCACTGGCTAATTGTCCTCCCTGTCAGGAAATTTCTCCTTAGTTCCAGGCTGCTTCTCTCCTTGATAAGTTTCCATCCTTTGCTTCTTCTCCTGCCTTCAGGTGCTTTGGAGAATAGGTGGACCTCCCCCCCCTTCTTTGTGGATGTGCTCCATCAGAGGCTGGGGGCTGAAAGTCCCCCTCCAATCTGTTGATGTTCATCAAGAAGCTGCTGCTGAAGATGAATACCTTTTTGAAGGTTCGGGGGCTGGACCTTTGGTTCATCCAAGGTGTACAGATTGGCAAGCCACCCATCATATTTGGGGGAGCAATCAAGATCCTGAATCCAGGAGACTGGCTGGCCATCAACAGAGGTCCTCCAGCCTGAGCAAGGTAGACAGCCACTTCCAGCTCATATCATGCAAGATCAATCAGAATAGAGCTGGAAGGGACCTTGGAGATCTTCTAGTCCAACCCCCTGTTTAAGTAGGAGACCTTATACCATTTCAGACAAGTGGCTGTCCAGTCTTTTCTTAAAAGCCTCCAGTGATGAAGCACCCAGAACTTCTGGAGGGAAGGCGTTCCACTCATTAATTCCAGGCTGATTCTCTCCTTGATTATTTTCCATCCGTTTTTTCTTGTCTTGTCGTCTGGTGCTTTGGAAAATAAGTTGACCCCTTCTTCTTTGTGGCAGCCCCTCAAATACTGGAATATTCTATTGTGTCTCCCCTAGTCCTTCTTTTCTCTAGACTGACCATATCCAAATCCTGCAGCAGTTCTTCATATCTTTTTGTCCCCAGGTGCTTAATCATCTTAGTTGCTTTTCTCTGCACTTTTTCCAAGGTCTCAACATCTTTTTTGGAATGTGATGACCAAAACTGGATGCAGTATTCCAGGTGTGGCCTTACTAAGGCTGTATAAAACGGTACTAATACTTCACGTGATTTTGATTCTATGACTCTGTTTATCCAACTGTGGGAAGTCAGCCTCACAGAGAAGGAAATATTAAAATATATTTAATATATTTCCTCAAAGGATCTTAAAGAGGCAGAAAAGCATGCCCAGTTTTCTTAATAGCCGCAAGTCTCCCTCCCCCAAGCAGAAACCAGCTCTGTAGAAATGCAGATGGAGCCCCAGCTAGAAGATCAAGAAGACACCTAAAATCTACATACCCCACCAAACTCTAAGACAGAACATAATAGGATTAACCCACAGATCCCAAAGGGCACACTTAGACTCAGGTCAAAGTTCATGCCACAGGAACAACTCCAAACAAAAGGCTCCAGAGAGTATAAAAACCCACTCCCTACATGTGCTCGCTCTCTCTTTTCTTCCAGAGCCATCTTTCTGTCTGGCTCTCCTCTTCAATAAACTGCAACCTTCTTTCTAAAGCAGTCACCATGTTGTTTATTCCCGGCTTGGACTGAACCATGATGAAGACTTTTCCTTCAACACAACCAAGGATCATATTAGTTGTTTTTGGCTGCTGCCACACATGACTGGCTCATGTTTAAGTGATTGTCCACTAGGACTCCTAGGTCCCTCTCGCAGTTACTGTTTTTGAGCCAGGTTTCACCTAATCTGTACTGGTACTTTTGGTTTATTTATTTTTCCCTCATTGAGAAAATGAAATGAATCTTCTCTGCCCTCCCATGCTGGCAGATGAGAAACTTGGGCTTGTGAATCCTGTCATTTGAATGACAATGGCCTCATTCCTGGTGATAAGGCTCCAGTTCTGTAAAATGTGCAAATCAAATTCTAAATGCTGAGTCTTTCCTTTTGTTCCAAAGGGAGGGGGGCTTGGAGCCTGCTGATCTTGTGAGACCTTTCAAAAAAAAAAATCGGCTGGGAGAATTTCATCAGCAACGGGGCAGAGGTTGCATTTAAATTGAGTTTCATGCCAAGAGGGGAAGGAGGTGCAGTTCGTGTCTGAATGTGTGCAGAAGACAGCAAAGGAGGATGGAGCTAAGGGGGGGGTTCTCTTGGCTGGGGAAAACCATCACCATCTTCAGAGCCAGGTGTTGCTTCACCAGGTGAAAGAAATATCATTCAGGTGCCCACCCCTGAATGTTTGACTTTCCAGAAAACCTTGAAGTTGCCTTAAGGGCGGGCTTTCTGTGATACCTCTAGTCCAGTGGTTCTCAACCTGTGGGTCGGGACCCCATTTGGGGTCGAACGACCATTTCACGGGGGTCGCCAAACAACGCAGTCCGCCATTTTCCCCCTTTTCCTTAGCTGTGCTACTCCCTTTTATTCTATTGGCTTTTGAAAGCCAATAGAATAGACTCTCTTGAATAGAGTCCAATTCTATTGGCTTTCAAAAGCCAATAGGAATTGTCCAGGCTGTCTCTGCCCTGCTGAGCCCGCCAAAAGTCCCATTCTGCAAACAGTGCTGCAAGTTGTCTGCAGCCAAGGCAAGCTGTCTGGAAGTTTCCATCCCTCCCTGCTGAGCAACTACTAAAAATGTAAGTAAAAGAGGGCCAGGGGTGGGAGGTGGGAGGTCAGCGGGTGCAGGGAGGGTTGCTGGTGCGCGTGGGGCCCGGCGGGTGCCTTACCTCCCTTGGTGGCCCAGCCGGTGGTCGGCCTGCGCCATCTCTGCCACTTGCCAGCTACGCCTTGGCCGGCGCAGGGGGCGGCACCACGCATGCGCGGCACTCCCGGGCAGGGAAAGTCCTCGACTTACGACCTGTTGGGTAGTCCTCGACTTATGACCGGTTGGGTAGTCCTCGACTTACGACCGGTTGGGGGTCGCGGCATTAAAAAGGTTGAGAACCACTGCTCTAGTCCTTGCTTTCTGCATCACTAAAATCCATTTGGAACATAAAATCTTCGAGCTGGAAGGGACCATGGAAGTCCTCTTGTCCAACCCCCTGCTCAAGCAGGAGAACCTATACCATTCATAGTGGAATTCAATGGTGAAAAAAAGTAAGGTTCTACATTTAGGCAAGAAAAAACAATTGCACAGGTATAGTACAGGTGACTCCTTGCTCAATAGTAGCAACTATAAGAGGGATCTCAGAGTCCTAGTGGACAATCACTTAGATATGAGCCAGCCGTGTGCTGCAGCTGTCAAAAAAACCAACACAGTGCTAGGCTGCATTAACAGAGGGATGGAATCAAGATCACGTGAAGTATTAATACCACTTTACAATGCCTTGGTAAGGCCACACTTGGAATACTGCATCCAGTTTTGGTCACCACGATGTAAAAACTAATCAAGGAGAGAAGCAACCTAGAACTAAGGCGAAATTTCCTGACAGAACAATTAACCAGTGGAACAACCTGCCTCCAGAAGCTGTGAATGCTCCAACACTGGAAGTTTTTAAGAAGAGACTGGACAGCCATTTCTCCAAAATGGTATAGGCTTTCCTGCCTGAGCAGGGGGTTGGACTAGATGACCTCCAACATCCCTTCTATCATCATCATCATCATCATCATCATCATCATCATCATCATCATTATTATTCCAGGCAAATGGTTGTTCAGTCTATTTTTGAAAACCTCCAGCAATGGAGCACCCATAACTTCTGGAGGTGAGCCATTGCACCGATTAATTAACAGAAAAACAAGAGTTTGGAAGGCACCTTGGAGGTCATCTAGTCCAATCCTTGATAATATAAAGACAATGGTACTGAAAAAAGTGACTTATGAGTGTTTTTCCACACTTATGACCATTGCAGCATCTCCGTGGTCATGTGGTCAAATTTCAGATGCTTTGCAAATAGCTCCTATGTAGAATGGCTGCGGGGTCATAAATTACCTTTTGCCACCTTCAGACAAGCAAAGTCAATTATAATAATAGTAATAAAAATAATAAAGTTTGAAGGAAGTCATCTAGTCCAACCCCCTACTCAGGCAGATAACCCTATACCATTTCAGACAAATGGCTGTCCAGTCTCTTCTTAAAAACCTCCAGTGTTGCAGCATTCCTAGCTTCTGGAGGCAAGTTGTTCCACTGGCTAATTGTTCTAACTGTCAGGAAATTTCTCCTTAGTTCTAGGTTGCTTCTCTCCTTGATTAGTTTCCAACTGTTGCTTCTTGTCCTGCCTTAAGGTGCTTTGGAGAATAGCTTGACTGCCTCTTCTTTGGGGCAGCCCCTGAGATATTGGAACACTGCTATCATGGCACCCCTTGTCCTTCTCTTCATTAAACTAGACATACTCAATTTCAGCAACCATTCCTTGTATGTTTTAGCCTCCAGTCCTCTAATCATCTTTGTTGCTCTTCTCTGTACTCTTTCTAGGGCAGTGGTTCTCAACCTGTGGGTTGGGACCCCATTTGGGGTCAAACAACCATTTCACGGGGGTCGCCAAACAACGCAGTCCGCCATTTTTTCCCCCCTTTTCCTTGGCTGTGCTACTCCCTTTTATTCTATTGGCTTTTGAAAGCCAATAGAATAGACTCTCTTGAATAGAGTCTAATTCTATTGGCTTTCAAAAGCCAATAGGAATTGTCCAGGCTGTCTCTGCCCTGCTGAGCCCGCCAAAAGTCCCATTCTGCAAACGGTGCTGCACCAGTTGAGTAGTCCTCGACTTACGACCAGTTGCGTAGTCCTCGACTTACGACCGGTTGGGGGTCATGGCATTAAAAAGATTCTAGAGTCTCAGCATCTTTTTTACATCGTGGTGACCAAAACTGGATGCAGTATTCCAAGTATGGCCTTACCAAGGCATTGTAAAGTGGTATTAACACTTCACGTGTTCTTGATTCTATCCCTCTGTTAATGCAGCCTAGCACTGTGTTGGCTTTTTTGGCAGCTGCAGCACACAGCTGGCTCCTATTTAATGGGGAAGCCAGATTCACTTAACAACCATATGACTGGCTTAACAGCTGCCGCAATTCATTTAACCACTGTGGCAAGAAAGGTCATAAAATGAGGCAAAACTCACTTAACAAATGTCTCACTTAGCAATAGAAGTAGAAATTGTGGTCGTAAATAGAGGACTAGCCGTATACAATAGATCCTTAACAATCGCCTTGCTTAACCATGAAAACTGTGTTCTGAATTGCGGTCCTAAGTTGGGGACCACCTGCAACTGGCCCCAGTTTGTCTGAGCTAAACCCTGCCCCCTTCCGATGACCTCCCAAATCTAATTAAATCTAATTTAATTAAAGATCTAATGCATTTTAAAAAAAAAGTTTCCACTTTTCTGCCTTGCTCGACCTTCCTTCCCTCCCTGGTAGCATCACCAAATTTTATGGGGGCTGCTGTTTTTTACCTGTCACCTTTTCAAATCTGCTGAGACACAATTCCTCGGGATGGAAACATTTGTGCCCTTTTCGGTTCTGCTCGAGAGGACGAAGGAAAGAGCCTTTGATGAGCCTTAATGGCTTGGCTGTTCCTCCCTTTTTTAAATTGGCAGCCGGAGAAATCTAGCAGAATTTCCACCCAAGGCTGGAAAAATTAATTTCTCCTCCCGCCCTTCGTTTCCCCCCAAAGTGCTTGTCCTGCAAATGCCAACGTCAGGTTTGAATGGGAGGGTTTATCTTCTGTCTGGGGGAAGCCTCACAAAATTTTCCTGGGGATCTGATCTCGAGAGTTGACCATTGATATTTCGGTGAGCTTGATAGCTGTCGTGTAATGACATTTCACATTTGACGGCTGCTGTCTGAAGCCCGTGAATATTTGATAAATGAACGCTAAACGGGCCTGGGGTTTGATGCCTGGTATTTGTTACCCGACTTGGCATTTGACAGCCGGGGTGTGCATATTTGATCACCTCTACATATTTGCTTATTTAAAGTATTGAAGCCTGGCTCTTTGGAGTCCCTTTTCGTTGTTTGTTCAGCCTTGGGTAATATTTTGGATTTCTTCTTCAAACAGCTGAAATTTCTTTCTGTCATTCTGCATTGCTGTAATTGCACTGGACGGATGTTACCTGGTATGGATAATGAAAGGTCTGCAAGAAAGCCACCTGACTCAGACGGCACCAAAGACCCCCCAGTCTTCCTCCTCCTTCAAGAAAATAACTGAGGTCAAAGAGCATCAAGGACCCTGTAGTCCAGCGGTTCTCAACCTATGGGTCGCGACCCCATTTGGGGTCGATCGACCATTTTTCGGGGGTCGCCAAAGGTGGCGATCCGCCATTTTCTCCCCTCCGGGGGCGCCGCCGCGCATGCGTGCCGCGCATGGGGCCCCACCCCATGCGCGCCGCGCCGCGCATGCGCATAACGTTTGTGTGACGGGGTCGCCGTCACACAAACGTTGAGAACCGCTGCTGTAGTCCTCCTCTTCCTCCTCCTCCTCCTCCTCCTCCTTCTCCTCCCCCCAAACCCTTCCTAGCACTGATGATATTCCCTAGTCCAGGGCTTTTCAACCTTTTCATCCATTGTGCCACTTTTAGGATATGGCAACATCCGAGTACCACCAGTCGCCTAGCAAGGTATCAAAAACTTGATGACCAAAAAAAAAAAAAAAAAGGAAAAAGTGATAAAGTGCAGGTAGTCCTCGACTTACAACAGTTTGCTTAGTGACTGTTTGAAGTTATAGTGGCACTGAAAAAAGTGCCCTCAAGCTACAGCCGAGCAAGACACCTGCCTGCCCGCCTGGCCGCGCTTTTCCTCCTGCCCGAGGTTTTCATTGTTGTGAGCATTTCTGTTGAGGATTGGCATCGGGGGTGGGGTGGGGGGTGTTTGGTTTTTATTCCCCCTGTCTGTTGGGTGGTTGCAGCAGGTTTTGGTCACTTCACATGACCCTGGGACACTGTGACTGTCATAAATATGAATCAGTTGCCAAGCATCTGAATGTAAATCACAAGACCCTGGAGATGCTGCAACATTCCAGCTGATCGGCGCTTCTTCTGGGCTCAGCAGAAGCACCAGGATCATTGCTGAGCTCCAGCTGGAGCCTGGCACTGATCCTGGTGCTTCTGCTGAGCCCTGACAGCCCTGCAGCTCCAGCCATCTCTCACTCAGGCTTGTGCAGTGCTGCCACCGGTTCAGCTCATTCCCCCCCCCGCTACCACTTTTCTAGGATGGTCGTGTACCACCTACCAGGTGCCAATGTACCACAGGTGGTACCCGTACCACTGGTTGAAAAGCCCTGCCCTAGATGGGTCATGAAACATCTGCAAAAACCAGACCAAGCTCAAAGAGCACCAGGACACTACAGTCCTCCTCCTCCTCCTCTTCCCAAACCTTTTCTAGCATTGATGATATTACCTAGATGGGTCATGAAACATCTGCAAAACCCCCACCAAGCTCAGAGAGGACCAAAGACTCTATAGTCCTCCTCCTCCTCCCCCCCTCCGCAAACTGCTTTCTAGCACTGATAATTATTAGCTGAAGAACAGTGGCAGGAATTGGGTATGTCTAGTTTAATGAAGAGTTTACATGGTTGCAGAATTCCAGTATCTGAGGGGCTGGCACGAAGAGGAGGGAGGTCAACCTATTCTCCAAAGCATTGGAAAGCAAGACAAGAAACAATGGATGGAAACTAATCAGGGACAGACGCAACCTAGAACTAAGGAGAAATTTCCTGAGTGAGAACAATCAATCAGTGGAATGACTTGCCTCCAGAATCTGTGGGTGCTCCATTACTGGAGGTCTTGAAGAAGAGACTGGACAGCCACTTGTCTGAAGTGATACAGGGTTTCCTGCTTTTATAGGAGGTTGGACTGGAAGACCTCCAAGGTCCCTTCGAATTCTGTTATTCTGTTATTCTGATGATATTGCCTACTTTGGTAATGAAATGTCCCTTCCCACTCTGTTATTTAATCAATGAAATGGCTTGCCTCCAGAAGTCGTGGGTGCTCCGTCACTCGAGATTTTCAAGAAGTGACTGGACAACCGTTTGTTTGGGATTGTATAGGGCAGTGGTGGTGAACCTATGGCACGCGTGCCAGAGGCGGCACTCGGAGCCCTCTCTGTGGGTACACGAGCTATTGCCCCAGCCTCGCCTCTCCCCACGACCCCCTCCTCATCAACAGCCCCCCTGGAGGAGAGTCACCCCCGAGCATGGCCCACACGGAGCAGCGCAGCCAAGGACATGGCAGCCAGGCAGCATAGACAAGGCTCTGCCCTCACACCCCATCCTGCACAGTTGATGCTGCATGGCGCGGGCAGAGGGCGTGGCCGCCATGGTGCTGCTGGGCTGCCTGGTGATCTGCGGTGGGCCCTGGAGGCAGTGAGTGGCCCTGTGGGCAGGTGGGGTGGGGGACGGGGTGGGGGTGGAGCAGGGGCAGGGCAAGGGGTGGAGCGGGGACGGGACCAGTTTTGGGGCATTCGGTCTCTAAAAGGTTCACCATCACTGGTATAAGGTCTCCTGGTGGAACAGGAGTTGGTCTAGAACAGGGCTTTTCAACCAGTGATATGGGTACCACCTGTGGTACATTGGCACCTGGCAGGTGGTACGCGAGCATCCTAGAAAAGTGATAGCGGCGGAGGGAATGAGCTAAACTGGTGGCAGCACTGCACAAGCCTGAGTGAGAGATGGCTGGAGCTGCAGGGCTGTCAGGGCTCGGCGGAAGTGCCAGGATCAGCGCTTCTTCAGGATTGTCAGGGCTCAGTGGAAGAGCCAGGAGCTTCTGGTGCTTCTGCTGAGCCCAGAAGAAGCGCCGATCAGCTGGAATGTTGCAGCATCTCCAGGGTCTTGTGATTTATATTCAGATGCTTGGCAACTGATTCATATTTATGACGGTCACAGTGTCCCAGGATCATGTGAAGTGACCAAAACCTGCTGCAACCACCCAGCAGATGGGGGGGGGAATAAAACCCAAACCCCCTCACCCCACCCCTGCTGCCAATCCTCAACAGAAATGCTCACAACAATGAAAACCTCGGACAGGAGGAAGAGCGCCGCCAGCTGGGCAGGCAGGTGTCTTACTTGGCTGTGGCTTGGGGGGCACTATTTTCAGTGCTATTGTAACTTCGAACGGTCATTAAGCAAACTGTTGTAAGTCGAGGACTACCTGTACTTTATCACTTTTTTCCTTTTTTTTTTTTAGTCATCAAATTTTTGACACCTTGCTAGGCAACTGGTGGTACTCGAACATTGCCATATTTTAAAGGTGGCATAATGGGTGAAAAGGTTGAAAAGCCCTGGTCTAAATACACAAAGTAACTGGAAATCAATATACTGTAAGGAACCACATGCTTATTTAGGAACAATAGGGAGGCAAAAGAGATATGCTGGCAAATAAACTCCGACAATTTGTTAGGAATACTAAAGACTTTTATGTTGCAACCTAACATCTAAAATATTTGTAAAGCGTGAGGTTGAAGCACTATTATTTCCCGGTAAATCACATTTCTTTAGCTACAGTGGCATGCTTTTAGCTTGAGTTCAGTCAGGACAAGGATTGGGTATTCTATATTTATTTCTTATTTTTATCCTTGCCTTGCCTGCTTCTTCAGGATAGGCTAGATTAGAACATACAATTGTGGCTCTACAATTGCTGTCTTTATAATTGTGAAGAGCTGGTGGAAAGCAGCTTTTGAATAAGGGAAAAATACTTGCAGCCTCGTTTCTGAGAGGCAGCATCAGAGCACTTTTAGAAACACAACCACTCTTTATTCTGTCTAGTTGTTTTCGGGTTGCAAAAAAATGGAATAATATCATTTATGTTTGTGTACTTGGGGGGGGGGGAATAATAGGCCTACTTACGTGTTGTAAAAACCGGTTTGGCTCTGGAAGCTGCTGTCTGTCTGGAACCACAAAAGGTCTCCAAGATTTGGGTGGGAATTTTTCTCACCAATTGCCCAGGTTAAAAAGCAACATTGTATATCTTGAAAAGGCACGCACAAGTTCATAAAGGCAGTCCTTGACTTATGACCACAATTGAGCCCAACATTTTACAGCTCGCTGAGTTTTGCCCTATTTTACAACCTTTGTTGCCACAGTTGCTAAGTGAATCACTGCCCGTCTTAAATTAGGAACACGGTTGTTAAGTGAATCCACCTTCCCCATTGTTAGAGGGTTGCAAAAGAGAATCACGTGACCCCGGGACATGGCAATGGTCATACATATGAGTCCGTTGCCAAGCATCTGAATCTTGAACACGTGACCGTGGGAATGGCGCAACGGTCATAAGTGTGAAAAATGGTCTTAAGTCACATCTATGGAGATTCTCAGTCATCCAGGTCATGGTTGTCCCAAAGATGGCAAGTGAGTAGGGAGAGTACTTAGGGAGAGTACTAATGACTAGATGACTGTAAGAAATATAAATCCTTCTGTTCTCCACCCTTCTGTCAGAACCAAAGAAGCTTCTTGGATGAGAAGCAAAATGTCTTGTGGAAAGTCAGCCCCCAGAGAAGGAAATAGTAAAAGGGCAGGAAAATATATTTCCTCAAAAGATCTTAAAGAGACAGAAAAGCATGCCCAAGCAGAAACCAGCTCTATAGAAATGCAGATGTAAATCTAGAAAGGTTGGAGCTAGAAGATTAAGACGACAAAGACAGCTAAACTCTACATACCCCACCCAAAGTCTAAGACAGGACATAATAGGATTAACTCACAGATGCCAAAGGGACACAGGTCAGAATACATGACACAGGAAATAGCCTCAAACAGGAACAGGAAACAACTCCAAACAAAAGGCTCCAGAGGGTATAAAAACCCACTCCCTACATGTGCTCACTCTCTTTTTCTGCCAGAGCCATCTTTCTGTCTGGTTCTCCTCTTCAATAAACTGCAGCCTTCTTTCTAAAGCAGTCGCCATGTTTATTCCCAGCTTGGGCTGAACCACAATGAAGACTTTTCTTTCAACAGTCTTCAAGGAAAAACCAAGAAAGTCCAGTTGCCTCTTGAAAAAAAGCACCTCTGGGGTTATCTTAAAGAGGCTTTTGTTTTAATCCTGTTGTTCGCTTGCGGATCCCCCCTTCGTTTGCCGATCGGCGTAGCCAAGGGCCCTTAAAAGGAGCCCTCCAGGCCTGTGTGACACTCGCCGCACGCTTTCGGATCCCCCCGACGATCAGCGGAGCTTACCCTCGCCTTCGGATTCCCCCAGTGATCAGCGGAGCTCACCTTCGCAATCGGATGTCTCCAACGATCAGCTGGCTGGTGGGAATCGCCTCAGCGGTGAATTGAAGCCTCGATGCTGACGCACTCAGGGAGGTGAGTAAGGCCTCTGGGGGATCGTAACAGAGGAAAGGCACGTAGGAATGTGTGGAACCTGCCAGTGTTTGGGCAGTTAATCTATCCTTTATCTCCAGTGATGATCAGTATGATTCAAACAAAAAGGGGAAAAAAAATAAGAAATTAACTATGCAACTGTCGTAATCTTCTGCTTCTGGAGCTGAAGAAAAACGCGTCTTTAGAGACATTTTTTCCTTCTTCAAAAGGTAACAGGGCTATGTTTTTCCTTGAGGAAGAAGAGGTTTTGGTTCTTAACCAGTGGAACGTTTACCTTCAGAAGTTGTGGGCACTCCATCACTGGAGATTTTCAAGAACAGACTGGACAGCCACCTGTCCGGAATGGTCCCTTCCAGCTTTATTCTGAGTGAAGCTTCATCAGTTCTGACTGGACGATGGGTGGGCAATGGAGGGGTTAGTTCTGACTAATCCCTCCATTGCCCCCATCATCCATTCAGAACTATACAACAACAACAACAACAATAAAAGTTGGAAGGCATCTTGGAGGTCATCTAGTCCAAGCCCCTGCTCAACAGGAAACCCTATACCATTTCGGACAACTGGCTGTCCAGTCTCTTCTTAAAAACTTCCAGTGTTGGAGCATTCACCGCTTCTGGAGGCAGGTTGTTCCACTGGTTAATTGTTCTGTCAGGAAGTTTCTCCTTAGTTCTAGGTTGCTTCTCTCCTTGATTAGTTTCTGATGAACTGATGAAGCTCCTTGGATGAGAAGTGAAATGTCTTCTTCCTCAAGGAAAAAAAGGTCGTAACTCATGTTTTTCAGAGCCCATTGTAACTTGGGACAGTCACAAAATGGACTGTTGTTAGTCGGGGACTACTTATCTGTAGCACTGTCATCTTGCAGGCTCCCTTTATTCTCCCCTCTGCGATCGGTCCCCTCTTTTCCTTCTTCTTTCTTTGTGAATTCAGTTGCAAGCTTCCCCCAGAAACCTCCTCAAAGCACTTAATCCCGGTAATGATAATGAAGTAAATTTGTAGAAAAAAAAATGGCACCATTCACAAAAGACAGCAAGCAGCCAGCATTTAGAAATGGCTGCAGGCCTATTTAAATATAGACATTTAGCAGGGTGTTTTATTTACTTGTTTATTTTTCTCAAATGTCTAGCTCTCTTGGATATTTCCCTTTTGAATATATATATATATATATATACTGTATATATAATTAGAAAAATAAGATTTGCTCATGTTTGCGCAACCGGTTTCCAACATACTGTAAGCCACCCAGAATCGCTTCATAATGAAATGGGCGGCATATAAATTTAATAAATAAAGAAACACATAACTAAATAAGCCACAATTCTTCCTTGGCCTCTGGAATCCTGTTCCTCCTCTTATAATCTGCCAGTTAATTCAGGGCAATTTAATTATGCCTTTCTTAAGCCAGGGCTTTTCAACCTTTTCACCCATTGTACCACTTTTAGGATATGGCAATATCCGAGTACCACCAGTCACCTAGCAAGGTGTCAAAAACTTGATGACCCCTGCCCAAAAGGAAAAAAGTGATGAAGTACAGGTAGTCCTTGACTTACAACAGTTTGCTTAGTGACTGTTCCAAGTTACAATGGTACTGAAAAAAGTGCCCCCCAAGCCACAGCCGAGCAAGACACTTGCCTGCCCGCCCAGCGGCACTCTTCCTCCTGTCCAAGGTTTTCATTGTTGTGAACATTTCTGTTGAGGATTGGCAGCAGGGGTGGGGTGGGGGGTGTTTAGTTTTTATTCTCCCATCTGCTGGGTGGTTGCAACAGGTTTTGGTCACTTCACATGACCCTGGGACACTGTGACCGTCATAAATATGAATCAGTTGCCAAGCATCTGAATGTAAATCACAAGACTGATTGGCACTTCTTCTGGGCTCAGCAGAAGCGCCAGGATCAGCGCCGAACTCCAGCTGGGGCCTGGCGCTGATCCTGATGCTTCCGCTGAGCCCTGATAGCCCTGTAGCTCCAGCCGTCTCTTGTACAGGCTCATTCCCCTCCCCCGCTACAACTTTTCTAGGATGGTCGGGTACCACCTGCCAGGTGCCAATGTATCACAGGTGGTACCCGTACCACTGATTGAAAAGCCTTGTCTTAAGCCATCTCCTTTTGCACAATGGTCTAAAAGATACAGATGTGTGCATGCCTTATGGCAGTGTAAGTTTGATTCAAAGTGGGTAGAATGTGATTCCCCTAAGGAGAATCAAGCTTTCCAAACACACCACAGTGTTTGTGGATGCCCCAAAAGTGTTTTTTTTTCTTTTTCAAAAGGCAGCTGGACTTTGTGTTTCCTTGAAGACATTTCGCTTCTCATCCAAGAAGCTTCTTCAGTTCCGACTGAATGGTGAAGGATGGTGGTGGAGTTCAGTCAGAACTGAAGAAGCTTCTTGGATGAGAAGCAAAACGTCTTCAAGGAAACACAAAGTCCAGCTGCCTTTTGAAAAAGGAAAAAAAAAGCACTTTTGGACAATCGTGACCTGGATGATCGAGAATGTCCTTAGACAATATTGGTGGTTATTAATTTATTTATGTTTTTAATATTTATACTGTTGAAAGAAAAGTCTTCATCATGATTCATCCAAGCCGGGGATAAACAACATGGCGACTGCTTTAGAAAGAAGGTTGCAGTTTATTGAAGAACCAGACAGAAAGATGGTTCTGGCAGGAGAGAGGAGAGGAAAAAAGGGGCGAGCGCATGTGGGGAGTAGGTTTTTATACCCTCTGAAGCCTTTTGTTTGAAGTAGTTTCCTGTTCCTGTTTTAGGCTTTGTATTTCCTGTGTCACGAATTCTGACTTGAGTCTGGGTATGCCTTTCTGGTATTCTTGATGGTGGTAGGTTAATCCTATTATGTCCTAAAGGTCATATCCTGCTTCCCTGGTGCTGGGGCTAATGACTCTTAGAGTTTGGGTGAGGTATGCAGTTTTTCGGTTTTTGTCTTCTTGATCTCCTAGCTGGGGCCTTTCTGATGGTTTACATCTGCATTTGTACAGAGCTGGCTTCTGCTTGGGACAGAGAGACTTGGGGGCAGGGCTGGTTTTTGCTTTTAAAATCCTTTTGAGGAAATATATTTTTCTGCCCTTTTAATATTTCCTTCTGTAGGGGGCTGACTTCCCACAATATATATGTGTTTTACCTTTTATGATTGTAAGCCACCCAGAGTTATCTTTGGTAAGATGGGCAGCCAATAAATTTGTTTGTGTGTTTGTGTGTGTGTTGTGTGTATGTATGTATGTATAAATAAACACATAAACAAACAAATAAATAAAATCTGGGATCATCTTACTGCATTATTTGGAAGCAGCAACACACTGAACAGCTTCATTGCCTTTTGAGTTATTGCTACAGGGGAGTAGTTGACTGTGCTGGTTGGGGATGATGGGAGATGCAGTCTGACTCAATTGAAAGTTCCCTGAAAGATGCTGAACCAGGGTCCTTGTCAGCCCTTCCAGATCACCCAGACAGGAAACACAGTTAGATAAGTTCAGTCTACTTTGTCGTAAGGCTACAGTCCTTTTGCTCTAAAATGAATTGTACACATTATGGAATTTCTTAACCATAAACAGTTCTAATTGTTAAATCCCCAAGTTTAAGTTTCATTCAGTTTGAAGCCAAAAGTCCCAAAGTGGTTTCCACGTAGAAACAAAACTAATTAAAATCCTTTCTTTAATCAAAGTAGTTATTTTCACCATCTCTGCCAACCCCATTAACTTCACAATTCATCCTTCCATTGTGTAGATTCCATCTCTGTGCATACAAAAGTCTCACTGCTCTTATAAAATAAAGAGACAAAGCCCATGTTTTTCTCTTCTTCTCCTGCTTCTTATCTATCAAGCCTAGAAGAAAAAAAAACAACCCCTGGTTTCAATTGTAAGGTGTTTTTTTTTTTTTTAGAATTCTCTGAATTAAATTATGTATCTGATCCCAATCATTCTTACTTTTCATACTTGTCCACCAAACATGATAAAAAGGACCTTCAATTGGATAACGTTTCCAATATATATTTGACACATCATTATACATCTTTGAAAATTTATAGAATATTTTGTAGAATCCTAGCACTGGAAGGGACCTTGGAGGTCTTCTAGTCCAACCCCTATCATGGGTTAAATGTGAATGATACATCATCATATCAAAATTGTCTTTCAAATTGAAAAATCAAGGTGAATTTGAGTCTCCTATGCCACATATTCACCCCTTGATCAAGCATTATGTTATACCGCAAAAAAATTTGCCCATTTAATCCCAGTTTTTAATCATATTCATTTCTATATTTGTTTTCAATAAAAGTCTATGCATCTTATCATTGCTATACAGATCCAGTTCAAAATCTTTTGTAAAATCAAAAATCTTATTCAATTTGAATCTGTTCTATACCAGACCTTTTTAACCAGTGGAACAACCTGCCTCCAGAAGCTGTGAATGCTCCAATACTGGAAGTTTTTAATAAGAGACTGGACAGCCATTGTTCTGAAATGGTACAGGGTTTCCTGCCTGAGCAGGGGGTTGGACTAGATGACCTCCAAAGTCCCTTCCAACTTTATTATTATTGTTGTTGTTGTTGTTGTTGTTATTATATGCTACACCTAATAAAATAATTTTGAAAAACTATACAGGCAGTCCTCAACTTATAATAGTTTGTTTAGTAACTGTTCAGAATTACAACAGCACTGAAAAAAAATGGCATGTTTTTCACACTTACGACCATTGCAGCATCCCCCAGGTCACAAAATTCAGGCGCTTGGCAACTGGTTCATATTTATGATGGTCGCAGTGTCACGTGATCCCCTTTTGTGACCTTCTGATAAGCAAAGTCAATCAGGAAGCTGGATTCACTTCACAACTGTGTTATTAACAACTGCAGTGTTTCACTTAACAACTGTGACAAGGAAGGTTGTAAAACTCAACAAATGTCTCACTTAGCAACATATATTTTTGGCTCAGTTGTGGTCATAAGTGAAGGAGTTCCTGTATTAATCTTAACTTGGTTATGCCATACGTAAGTGTGCCACCCAAATCTCAAATCATGTCCTTCTAATTCAAAGAAGAAGAAGAAGAAGAAGAAGAAGAAGAAGAAGAAGAAGAAGAAGAAGAAGAAGAAGAAGAAGAAGAAGAAGAAGAAGAAGAAGAAGAAGAAGAAGAAGAAGAAGTCTGGATAGTGGACGTAGCAGTGCCTGGAGACAGCAGAATAGGCGAGAAAGAATTAGAGAAGATAACAAAATACAAAGACCTACAAATAGAAATAGAAAGAATGTGGCAAAGGCAAGCAAGAGCGGTACCAATAGTCATAGATGCCTTGGGTGCAATCCCAAAACAACTGGAGCACCACTTGAACACCATCATCGGCATTGACAAATTCGCCATTAGTCAATTGCAAAAGGCGGCCTTACTAGGAACTGCTTCCATCCTGCAATGATATCTGTGATACCATCAAACATCCACATCTGCCTATCCCAGGTCCTGGGTAAGGACTCGATAGGTAGACAAAAATGCCAAATCCAGTCTGAATATCTGGTTGACTACGCGATGATCCTCAATCCTCAATAACAACAACAACAACAACTTTATTGTCACTTTGAATGTACACCAATTGGCATATTTCAAAATGAAATTTCGTTGCATACAGCTCTCAAAGGGTCACCACCTCCGATATACACTCCTTGTTCGTGGCCAGCTCAAGTTAAAGATCTTCCTTTTTAGTCTCTAGGGAGGGAACGATGGCAAACAGGACAGATGGAAACGGAGCTCCATGTGGATTAGCCCTCAAATTAGCTTGTATTCCTGCACGACAACCTACCCTCCTTTCCTTTTTCTTATCTTGTCTCTTCCACCTTTCCCTTAAAGAGGTCTTGCTCCTTTTCGCCCCTCGAGAAAGCTGCAAAATACAATTTTAGATCAGGTAATTGTAACTCAACCTCTTTCTTTTGCATCCTGCAACAATCTATATTTATTTCTTGCTTTTTTTTCCCTTGCCATATAAATTTAGGAACATCTTTCTGCCCTTGCTTGAGTGGTACAATAGACGTTAATGTTGTTATTGTGTGAAATAAAAATAGCATCCTGGGTAAAACATTTATCAGTCACAGAGATTCTGCCCAATAATAAAGAATTGCATTTTGTTCTACTTCAGTGAGTCCTTTTCAATGTTTTAGAGTTTTATTGTACGCTGCCCAAATCGCTTTTTCACAAGATGGGTAGCAATATACATTTGAGGAAGGAAGGAAGGAAGGAAGGAAGGGAGGGAGGGAGGGAGGAAGGGAGGGAGAAGGGAAGGGAAGGGAAGGGAAGGGAAGGAAGATGGAAGGAAGGAAGGAAGGAAGGAAGGAAGGAAGGAAGGAAGGAAGGAAGGAAGGAAGGAAGGAGAAGGGAAGGGAAGGAAGGAAGAAGAAGGGAAGGAAAGGAAAGGAAAGGAAAGGAAAGGAAAGGAGGATGGAAGGATGGAACAAAGGAAGGAAGGAAGGAAGGAAGAAAGGAGAAGGGAAGGGAAGAGAAGGAAAGGAAGATGGAAGGAAGGAAGGAGAAGGGAAGGGAAGAAGGAGAAGGGAAGGAAAGGAAAGAAAAGGAGGATGGAAGGAAGGAAGGAGAAGGGAAGGGAAGAGAAGGGAAGGGAAGGAAAGGAAGATGGAAGGAAGGAAGGAGAAGGGAAGAAAAGGAAAGGAAAGGAGAAGGGAAGAAAAGGAAAGGAAAGGAGAAGGGAAGGAAGGAAGGAAGGAAGGAAGGAAGGAAGGAAGGAAGGAAGGAAGGAAGGAAGGAAGGAAGGAAGGAAGGAGAAGGGAATGGATGGAAAGGAAGAAAAGGAAAGGAAAGGAGGATGGAAGGAAGGAAGGAAGGAAGGAGAAGGGAATGGATGGAAAGGAAGAAAAGGAAAGGAAAGGAGGATGGAAGGAAGGAAGGAAAGAAGGAGAAGGGAAGGGAAGGCGAAGGGAGGGGTGTTTTCCAAACTAGGCATCACAGTTCAGTTCAAACCTTCCTTGGCATGTCAGGGTGCAAGCACAGAATCAAGAATGATGGTTAAAAGCAAGGCCGCTCCTGGCCGAGTGCAGAAAGGGCTTCCTCTCAGCAGGAACAGCTCCACAGTGGCCCCAGTTCCCCAGAGAGGGAGATGAGCTGCTCTTTGTTGGGTGCCCTCAGGCGGAAGACAGGCTGTCTTCTGTCTGGGATGCCACAGCTGGCATTCCCACAGTGGGCAGGTGTGTGTGTGTTTACATTAGATTTGATCTCCTGAAGGGCATCTTCCATCTCTAGAGCGGAGTCACAGCTGCCCTCCACAAACACACCAGGACTGCCAAAGGCCCCAGAAATTCTGTGGCCACACGTGTCATCAATTAATCAATAAATCACCTTTCTTTCTTTCTTTCTTTCTTTCTTTCTTTCTTTCTTTCTTTCTTTCTTTCTTTCTTTCTTTCTTTCTTTCTTTCTTTCTTTCTTTCTCTTCCTCCCTCCCTCCCTCCCTCCCTCCTCTCTCTCTCTCTCTTTCTTTCTCTTTCTCTTTTTCTTTCTTTCTTTTTCTCTTTCTTCCTTCCCTTTCCCTCCCTCATCCCTCTCTTCCTCCCTCCCTCCTTCTCCTTCTCCTTCTCCTTCTCCTCTTCCTCCTCCTCCATCCCTCCTTCCCTTCCTTCCCTCCTTCTCCTTCTCCTTCTCCTCTTTCTCCTCCTCCTCCTCCTCCCTCCCTCCCTTCCTTTCTTCCTTTCTTTCTTTCTTTTTCTTTCTTTTTCTCTTTCTTCCTTCCCTTTCCCTCCCTCATCCCTCTCTTCCTCCCTCCCTCCTTCTCCTTCTCTTTCTCCTCTTTCTCCTCCTCCCTCCCTCCTTCCTTTCCTTCCTTCCTTCCTTCCTTCCTTCCTTCCTTCCTTCCTTCCTTCCTTCCTTCCTTCCTTCCTTCCTTCCTTCCTTCCCTCCTTCTCCTTCTCCTTCTCCTCTTCCTCCTCCTCCTCCCTCCCTCCCTCCCTCCCTCCCTCCCTCCCTCCCTTCCTTCCTTCCTTCCTCTAGCCTTAACCCCAACTGAAACCCTATTCTCTCCCCTTCTCTCCCCTGCCCTGCCCTCCCCTGCCCTCCCCTTCCCTTCCTTTCATCTTGCACATCACATTTTCAAACTCTGTCAGCTGCCTGCAGGGAAGACATTTTTGCCAACAATAAATTGCCAGGTCAGAACCATGCCTCCAGTCTAAATCCTTTCTCCGAGGTTTCTTTTTTTGCTCCTTTCAGCTGATTTATGTGCATTTTCAGACTCTCCGTGGAAATGGGCACCTCCTGCCAGTTGAAGGCAGAGAGAGAGAGAGAGAGAGAGAGAGAGAGAGAGAGAGAGCTGGGGAAAAACAAAGCTGAACCTGTTGGTGCGAAGAGTCCCGAAGCCTGGAAGAGAAACAGGAGAGACGGAAGGTGCATTTCAAATGATGGCTTCCGGTCCAGAATGCACACAGAACAGACAGAGGCATCTTTCTCCAAGAGGACTAGAAAGATGCTCCTCCTTAAGGACTGTCTCAGGGGCTGAATGGTAAAGCAGGAGCAGGGAATCCAGGCTTGTTTCTTAATCCATAAACACTCCCCAGGTAGGTCCCAAAAGTGCTTTCAAAAAGGCGACTGGACTTTCTTGGAGTTTTTTTTTTCTTCAATTCAATTCAATTCAGTTCAATTCAGAATGGAGCTGGAAGGGACCTTGGAGGTCTTCTAGTCCAACCCTCTGCTCAAGCAGGAGATCCCATTTCAGACAAGTGGCTGTCCAGTCTCTTCTGAAAAACTTTCGGTGATGAAGCACCCACAACTTCTGGAGGCAGACCGTTCCACAGGTTAATTGTTTTCACTGTCAGGAAATTCCTCCGTAATTCCTTGATTAGGTTTTCTTGTCTTGCCTTCAGGCACTTTGGAGAATAGGTTGACCCCCTCTTCTCTGTGGCAGCCTCTCAAATATTGGAAGATGCTATCATGTCACACACACACACACACACACACACACACACACACAGAGAGAGAGAGAGAGAGAGAGAACATTTTTCTCCCACTCAACCCAAGAGAAGGAAGACGGCTTTTTAAAAAATTTAAGTATGCCTAGGGCTGCCGAAAGAGAAAAAAAAAGAATACCAACCCAGAAATACAAAAAAAACAAACAAAAAACCAATACAGTAAATAAAAACTACATATAGACAATACATTTCCTTTTTTATTTTTGTATAATCCCTGAACTAAGCAATTAAGATTCTATTGAGACCCTTCCACCAGATTTGGGACTTGACTTCAAGCGTCTTCTCACTTGGCGCCACCACTTTTCAAGAGAGAGTGACAATCCCTCTAGGCGATCCTGGTTGGGAAATCTAATGTGATGTCAAAGTGAGGAATTGGGTAGCAGAGAGTCCTTCTTTTCATTAAACAGGGCATACCCAGACACCAGAGGTTAGACCTCTAACCTCATCAAACATCCACATTTGCCTATCCCAGCTCTTTGGGAAGGACTCCATCGTTGGACGAAAAATGCCAAATCTAGTTTGAAAATCTGGCTGACTGGGACACCAATTACAATAGTAACTTTCTATCTTGTTGGTGCTCCAACACTGGAGGGTTTGAGAAGAAACTGGACAGCCACACTTATCTGAAATGGTTGTGAGTGCTCCATCAAGACGAGACTGGACAGCCGCTTATTAGAAATGGCATAAGTTCTCCTGCTTGAACAGGGGGTTGGACTAGATGACCTTCAAGGTCCCTTCCAACTCTGTTATTAGGCTAATTAATCAGCGGAACAGCTTCCTTTCAGACGGTTTTGGGCGCTCCATCAGTGGAGATTTTTAAGAAGAGACTGGACAACCATTTGTTTGGAATGGTACAGGGTCTCCTGCCTTGGACAGGGGGCTGGACTAGAGGACCTCCAAGGTTTCTCCCAGCCCTATGATTCTATGATTCTAGTGCTAGTAAGGAGTTTGCTCTCGTTTTATATATTAGGGACTTCCACCAACACTGACAGGGCAAGCCACTATATAAACTGAATGCAAGCCCCACCCCCTTCTAGCACTGATGAAGTTACCTAGTTGGGTAATGAAACGTCTGCAAGAAAACTACTGTGCTGTGCTGGAAAAATGAGAATATACCATCAGAGGAAGAAGTAATAAGAAAAATCCTGGACTGTGCTGAGATCGACAAATTAACAAAAGAGATAAAAGAAAAGGAAGACACAGAGTGTCTATATAGCATGGAACAAGTGGTATGACTGGTTGGAGACTAGAAATAATAGAGGAGAATAAATATGGGAAGGTCAAAAGTGAAAATATGTGTATAATAATGTATAATAATAATAATATGAATTATTCTTAGTAAGAAGTAGGACATGAAGGAAGAAAAATGTAAATAAGAAATAACGGAGCTATAAGGACAAATATTCTAAAGAAGAATAAGGGGGAAATGTAAATATTAGATTAACGTTACGTAATTGCTGTAAAAAAAGGAGGAGTATATATTGTGTGTGTATGTGTGTTATGTTTTGCTTTGTTCTGTTTTGTCTTGTTGGTTAAAAATAAAAATTAAAAAAAAAGAAAACTACTGTGCTAGGAGAGCACTAAGGACATCATAAACGTCCTCCTCCTCCTCCCTCCCACCCCCTTCTAGCACTGATGATGTTACCTAGTTGGGTCATGAAACATCTACAAGAAAACAACCAAGCTCAGACAACACCAAGGACATCACAGTCCTCCTCCTCCTCCTCCTCCTCCTCCCTCCCGCCCCCTTCTAGTACTGATGATGTTACCTACTTGGGTCATGAAACGTGTGCAAGAAAACATCAAACCTCAGGTAGCACCAAGGACCCCAAAATTCAACCCTGACCTGCAAAGATTCTCTTCTATAGGTATCCTGTTAAATCCTTGGGGGTCTTCAGTGGGGGCTGTTCTGAGTTTGCCCAACCTGCTATCTGCTTCAGCCCCAAACCACGTTCAGAGGCCTTGCTCGGCTGGCCTCTGCCTCGAATCCAGACCCCCAGCTCTTTCCTGTGTGACTCAGAGACCCGAGTTTTAATTACTGGAGTGGGTTGCCTGTTTTTGCCCAGCGCAGCACTCTTTAAAAGTTCAATTGTTGATTGAGGCGAGCCCCGTTTCTCACCAGGTAGAGGAAATGAGAGACAGATCGTAACATAAAAGATTGTTTTAATTAAACATGGCATTTCCAAGGCTTCTGCTGACAGGGGATAATAGCGTAGCTGGGTTCAAAAAACAGATTAGACAAATTTATGGGGAATGGAGACATCCGTGGCAATTAGCCAAGATGGGATGTCGGGGGATATTGAAAGGGCCTCTTTGCTCCTGAAAACAGCCTCTGGGGGGCTCCCCACTCACCCCCCCTCATTTCAAAACAAGGGGCTGTGTTGCTGATGGGGTGGAAACACCTTTGTGCACATGGGTTGTGAATTTTGGTTTCTCCAGAAGTTAGAACAGAAGGATGATTTGTACGGCCCTCGGGTTCCCTTTTCTAACATGTGCTGCTCAGATGCGTTGGACTGTAAAGCCCATCATTCCCCGTCCTTTTCTCACCCAGCTTCTTATGTCTTTCTGGAAGGAGAGAGGGGCTCTCTCTAGGTCAGTGCGGGGTTATCTCTTATGTCTGATCTGGTACAAATTAAATTCCGGGTAAGAGCATACCTTGAGTTTTATATAGAGAGAGTATAAGTTTTCCTGCCTGAGCAGAGGGTTGGACTAGATGACCTCCAAGGTCCCTTTCAACTTTATTATTATTATCATTGATCATCACATAGTCAGACAGATGTTCAGACTGGATTTGGCATTTTGTCTACCTATCAAGTCCTTACCAAGGACCTGGGATAGGCAGGTGTGGATGTTTGATGGTATTACAGATATCGTCACAGGATGGAAGCAGTTCCTAGTAAGGCCGCCTTTTGCAATTGACTAATGGCGAATTTGTCAATGCCAATGGTGTTCAAGTGGTGCTCCAGTTGTTTTGGGATTGCACCCAAGGAGCCTATTACTATTGGTACTACCCTTGCTTGCCTTTGCCACAGTCTTTCTATTTCTATTTGTAGGTCTTTGTATTTTATTATCTTCTCCAGTTCTTTCTCGTCTATTCTGCTGTCTCCAGGCACTGCCACGTCCACTATCCAGACTTTTTTGTCTTTCTTATCGGCAATTGTTAAGTCCGGGGTGTTATGTTGCAGGTGCTTGTCTGTTTGAATTCTGAAGTCCCAAAGCAGTTTAACTTTATCATTTTCTATGACTTTCTCTATTTTATGGTCCCACCAGTTCTAGCTTACAGGCAAATGATATTTCTTGCAGATTTTATTTAATAATTTAATAATAATAATAATTTATGTATTTATTATTATTATTATTATATATCAAAATTTGGGATAAAATAAAATTCATTTAGCAGTCCTTCAAAGTTACAACGACACTGAAAAAAGAGATTTACGACTGTTTTTCACACTTACGACCCTTCCCCTAGTCACGCGATCAGAATTCAGACGCTTGGCAACTGACTCATATTTATGACGGTCACAGTGTCCCGGGGTCATGTGATCCCCTTTTGCTCCTTTCTGGTCATAGGTTAAACATTATCTGTAATAATAACCAGAGCAGGAAAGGTGAAGAAAGAGACCGAGGGACTAATTCTGGCTGCACACGACCAAGTCTTGAGGACAAATGCATGCAAAGCCAGAATTGAGAAGACAGCAACAGACAGCAAGTGCCGCCTCTGCAAAGAAGCTGAAGAAACAATGGATTACCTACTAAGTTGCTGCAAGAGGATCACCCAGACTGACTGCAAGCAGCGGCATGACAAAGTAGCAACAATGGTACATTGGAAGATCTGCAAGAAATACCATTTGCCTGTAAGCAAGAACTGGTGCTACCATAAAATAGAGAATATCATAGAAAATGAAGAAGCTAAATTGCCCTGGGACTTTAGAAACTGACAGGCACCTGCCATATAACACCCTAGATAACAATTGTTGATGAGAAAGACAAAAAAGTTTGGATAGTGGACGTGGCTGTATCTGGATACAGCAGAAGAGAAGAGAAAGAACTGGAGAAGATCACAAAATACAAAGACCTGCAAATAGATGTAGAACAATTGTAGCAAAAGAAAGCAAAGGCAGCACCAATACCATGTTTACCTGAAAATAAGACTTGGTCTTATTTTTTTTTTGCCTCCAAAAGAGGCACCAGGTCTTATTTTGGGGGTAGGCCTTATCTCACCTCTGGTACCAACAGCCCCATCCAGCCAGTCCACTTTTTCTGGGGCCGAAGTTCTGCAGCTGCATTCGGGTCTGCATTTTGCAGTCAAGCTTTCCAGAAGGCCTAAGCAGCCGAGTACTTGAATCTATAGCTTGGTGCTCGGCTGCTGAAGTCTTGCAGAACCAAGCTATGGATTGAATCCATAGCTTGGTTCTTGGCTGCACAGGCCTTCCAGAAAGCGCTGTGACTGAGAAATGCAGGCCTGGCTGCAGAAAAGGCCTCAGAAGAAGAAGTGGGCCGGCAAGGAGAGGCCATCTGCAAGGTAAGTGGGTGCGGGGTGGGTGGGGCAGCTCCACACCCCCAACCCTGCCTTAGCTTGATTTTTAGGTGTGTGCCTCGCCCCAAAACTAGGGCTTATTTTTGAGATAGGGCTTATATGAGTCCCCCCCCCCAAAAAAATATCAAGCTAGAGCTTATTGTTGGTGTAAGCCTTACTTTCGGGGAAACACAGTAGTGATAGGTGCCTTGGGTGCAATCCCAAAACATCTGGAGCACCACCTGAACACCATTGGCATTGACAAATTCACCATCAGTCAATTGCAAATGGTGGCTTTATTCAAAACAGCTTCCATCCGGCAATGAGACAAAATAACAGAGTTGGAAGGGATCCTAGAGGTCTTCTAGTCTCTATAGGTCTGCTCAAGCAGGAAGCCCTATACCATTTCAGACAAATGACTATCCAGTCTCTCTTCTTTAAACCATTTCCAGCATTGGAGGACCCACAACTTCTGGAGGCACGTTGTTCCACTGATTAATTATTCTAGCATTTGGCCTGCTTTTCAGTGGTTGAATTGAAGGCCACCAAACTATTGAAGTTGATTTGAACCAGAATAGAGCTGGAAGGCACCTTGGAGGTCTACTAGTCCAGCTTGAGCAGGGAGACCCTATACAATTTGAGACAAGTGGCAGTCTAGTCTCCTCTTAAAAACCTCCAGTGATGGAGCACCCACAACTTCTGAAAGCAAAGCTGTTCCACAGGTTAATTGTTCTCACTGTCGAGAAATTTCTGAAATGTCTGAAATGGCATAGGCTTTCCTGCCTGAGCAGGTGGCTGGACTAGAAGACCTCCAAGGTCTCTTCCCATTGTGCTATTCTGTATTCTATAATCAAGGAGAGATCCAAACTAGATTTAAGAAGAAATTTGTTGACAGTGAGAACAATCAACCAGTGGAACAACTTGCCTCTAGAAGTTGTGAATGCTCCAACACTGGAGGTTTTTAAGAAGAGACTGGACAGCCATTTGTCTGAAATGGTCTAGGGTTTCCTGCCTGAGCAGAGAGTTGGACTAGAACAGAGGTCCTCAACCTTTTGGGCACCAGGGACCAGTTCCGTGGAGCGAGGTTTTTCCGCGGACCAAAGGAGGCGTGGTTTTGTGTGCTGCCTGCATCCCGCAGATGGGGCTTTGCTTGTTTGTGCGGACCGGTTGCTGGCATGCCACGCCCTGGTACCGGTCCACGTACTGGGGGTTGGGGGCCCCTGGACTAGAAGGCCTCCAAGGTTGCCTCCAAGGTATTATTATTCTCTTAATAATAGCAACCCGAGAACCAGTCCAGCAGCTTCAGCCTGCTTTTTCATCCTCGTTTGCCCCATTTTTTACGAGTGACTTCTTGCCATTCCTGGTCTCACCTTATTTAAAAGCCAAGAAGACAAAGAAGGAAGAAGAAAGTCCAGCTTATGCTGCTGGATGTGAAAATGTGATCTCTCTCTCTCTCTCTCTCTCTCTCTCTCTCTCTCTGTGTGTGTGTGTGTGTGTGTGTTTCTGTGAATAAGACCACTTCTGTGCATGGCCAGCCTGTATGCTTTTAGTCCATAGAAAAAGGCAATGGGTACTAATTTACAAGCTGCTAATGAGGGACCCTGATTTATGCCACAGACTTTCCCAGAGAGCGTCTGAGAACAGGATGAAGAAATTGCCCCGTGAAGGCCACACATGGTTTATCACACCATGTTTCAAAGTCATTATCATCCTTTGTTGCGCTCCTTTAAGCATCTCTTGAGAAGCAAGGTGTGATTCTTCCTGGCAGAGCTGTGAACCAGGCCAGGGAGATGCTGTGGAATAATAAGCACCTCTTAAAAAGATCTCTCTCTCTCTCTCTCTTTCTCTCTCCTCTCCCCCTCTTCCTCCCTCTCTCTTTCCCCCTCTCTCCCTCCCTTTCCCCCCTCTCTCCCTCTCTCTCTCCCCTCTCTCCCTCTCTTTCTCTCTCTCTTCCTCCCTTTCTGTCTCTCTCTCTCTCTCTCCCTCTCTCTCTCCCTCTTTCTCTCTTTCTCTCTCCCCTCTCTCCCTCTTTTTCTCCCTCCCTTTCCCTCTCTCTCCCTCCCTCTTCCCCCCACTCTCTCCCTCCCTCTCTCTCCTTCCCTCTCTCTTTCTCTCTCTCCCTCTTTCTCTCTCTTTCTCTCTCCACTCTCCCCCTCTTCCTCCCTCTTTCCCCCTCTCTCCCTCCCTCTTCCCCCCTCTCCCTCTCTCTCTCTCCTTCCCTCTCTCTTTCTCTCTCTCCCTCTTTCTCTCTCTCTCTCCCCTCTCCCCCTCTTCCTCCCTCTCTCTTTCTCCCTCTCTCTCCCTCTCTCTTTCCCCCTCTCTCTCCCTCCCTCCCTCCCTCCCTCCCTCTCTCTCTCTCCCTCTCTCTGTGTCTGTATGTGGAGTGGAGCAATGGATTTTGAAGAAGATTTTACTTTGGAGCACCCAAAGGTGGGGGTTTTTTGATGGTTTTTTTTTCCTTTGAAAACATTTCACTTCTCATCCGAGAAGTTTCTTCTTTGGTTCTTGAAGCTACTTCAGTTCTTCAGTTTAACTTCCCGATGAGAAGCAAAGAAAAAATAAGAAAGACCAGTTGCTTTTTGAAAAAAAGCACCTTTGGGACAACCACGACCTGGATGATGGAGAATCTCCCTAGACATTCACTTTGGGACAGTTTTGTTCAAATGCAGGAACTTTAAGATTTGTGGACTTCAACTGTTAGAATTCCCCAGCCAGCCATGGTTATTGTCCCCCACTTTTTTCTGACACTGTTTGAGGGCAGCTCCAAGACATATAAAATCTGAGAGACTTCATGGAAGAGGAATCAAGAGTTTGGCAGGAACTAGGAACAGAGTTCATAAAAGCAAGAGAGGGATCATAGAATCCTAAGGCTGAAAGGGATATTGGAGGTCTTCTAGTCCAACCCCATGTCCAATGCAGGAAATTTATCTCAGCCAAAAGGTCATCCAATCGCTTCTTGAAATCTCCAGTGATGGAGCATCTACAACTCCAGGAGTCCAGGAGTCCAGATGTCCCACTGACTGATCGTTCTCACCATCAGGAAATTCCTCCTTATTATCCAGGTTGGACCTTCCCTGACCAGCTTCAATCCATTCCACTTTTATATTCTATATTGGTTTGACTTCATCTACTAATGAGTTGTTCTTCTGGCTGTCCAAGATATTCTCAACCATTTCAAAGGGTCATAGAGTCATAGAATCATAAAGTCATAGAATCATTGAATCATAGCTATACAATCATAGAGTCATCAAGTAACATAATCATAGAGTCATAGAATCTATCATAGTCATAGAATCAGAGTCAGTCATATAATCATATAATCATAGAGTCATATAATAATAATAATAGTAGTAGTAGTAGTAGTTGTAGTAGTAGTAGTAGTAATAGTAGTAGTAGTAGTAGTAGTAGTAGTAGTAGTAGTAGTAGTAGTAGAAAAGTTGGAAGGGACCTTGGAGGTCATCGAGTCCAACCCCCTGATCAGGCAGGAAACCCTATACCATTTCGGACAAATGGCTGTCCAGTCTCTTCTTAAAAACTTCCAGTGTTGGAGCATTCACTGCTTCTGGAGGCAGGTTGTTCCATTGATTAATTGTTCTCACTGTCAGGAAGTTTCTCCTTAGTTCTAGGTTGCTTCTCTCGATTAGTTTCTATCCTTTGCTTCTTGTCTTTGCCTTCAGGCGCTTTGGAGAATAGCTTGATTCCCTCTTCTTTGTGTAGCCCCTGAGATATTGGAACACTGCTATCATGTCCCCCCTCGTCCTTCTCTTCGTTAAATTAGATATACCCAATTCCAGCAACCATTCCTTATACTGTATGTTTTATCCTCCAGTCCCCTGATCATCTTTGTTGCTCTTCTCTCTACTCTTTCTAGAGTCTCAACATCTTTTTTACATCGTGGTGACCAAAACTGGATGCAGTATTCCAAGTGTGGCCTTACCAAGGCATCGTAAAGTGGTATTAATACTTCATGTGATCTTGATTCTATCCCTCTGTTAATACAGCCTAGCACTGTGTTAGCTTTTTTGGCAGCTGCAGCACACGGCTGGCTCATATAATATAATCATAGAGTCACAGAATCATAGTCATAGAATCATAATCATCGAGTAAGAATAATAGAATCATAGAGTCATAGAGTCACAGAATCATAGAGTCATAGAATCATAGAATCATGGAGTTATAGAATCATAGGACTGGAAGGGACCTTGGAGGTCTTCTAGTCCCACCCCCTGCCCAAAGCAGGAGTCTTTATATCATCCTAGACAAGTACTTTCCTGCAAATATTGGAGGATGCTATCATATTCTCTTGCAGCCTTCTCTATACCTGATTGGACTGTATTTTTTTAAAAAAATCAATGAATATGTAAAGAATTGTTTCTTTATATTGAGGAGGTAGGGAGACTCAGGATTGTAATTTTCTGAATGTTTGATACACCAAGCCCAAGGCGATTGCCATCACTACATGAATGGAACGTGAACCCCAGATTTGTAGATTTGTAAGGCCGTTGGAAATCCAAGCTCACCTTAAAAAACAAAAATCACAAAAGCTGGAATTGTACTGTATAGTGTGGCCTCTTTCCAGGTCTTGTAGGGCATGAACTGCCTTTCAGAATAAAAAGCTGCGAAACTAAATTTGGAGATAAAACAATGATAGCTGATTAAACGTTGATCTCTCTTCTGTGAATCTCATCAAGAATAGAGACCATTGAACGGGAACATTTCCAGCTTCAAAATGTGGTAGAAAAGCTTTGTTTATTCTGTGGCACCAGCTTGGAGAAGAAGACCTGGTGGAACTTTTTAAATTGAGAAGATTCACCCTAAGGGTCTCTGGGGACCCTTTCATTCCTGCGAAGATGGCAACCTGCTTGACCTCCCTCACTGGGACGTCGCTCAGATGGTTTTCTTCCTGTCATTTTGTTCCGGATTTCTTTTTAATGATAGCAGGGGAGGAAGAGGTTCCTTTGAAACTGCAGAAGCTGACAAATTGTTCCTGACCCTTTCCCTGACTTCATAAAAGGGCCAGTTTTAATACGGAGCTTGGATTAAACAATTAAGAGCTTGATGTGGAGCATGGCAGGAGGTGGGCCGAGCAGATTTCAATTACCCGAAGACGGTGAGAAAAAAACTAGACAAGCAGCTGAATGGAAGATTTTAATGCCCCCCTTCTCTCTTTCTCTCTCTCTTTCTCATTATGCATCTGTCTGTCTCTATCATGCAGCTTATCTGTCTGTCATCTCCCTCTCTCTTTTATCTATCATCTATCTATCTATCTATCTATCTATCTATCTATCTATCTATCTATCTATCTATCTATCTATCTCTCTATATCATCTATCATCCATCCTATTCTCCCTCTCCCTCTCTCCCTCTCCTTCCTTCCTTCCTTCCTTCCTTCCTTCCTTCCTTCCTTCCTTCCTTCCTTCCTTCCTTCCTTCCTTCCTTCCTTCCTCTCTTCCTTCCTCTCTCTCTCTAGCTCTATCTATCTATCTATCTATCTATCTATCTATCTATCTATCTATCTATCTATCTATCTATCTATCTCTATATCATCTATCATCCATCCTATTATCTCTCTCCCTCTCCCTCTCCCTCTCCCTCTCTCCCTCTCCTTTCCTTCCTTCCTTCCTCTCTCTCTCTAGCTCGCTCTATCTATCTATCTATCTATCTATCTATCTATCTATCTATCTATCATCATCATCATCATCATCATCATCATCACTATCTATCTATCTATCTATCTATCTATCTATCTATCTATCTATCATCCATCCTATTATCTCTCTCCCTTTCTTTCTCTCTCTCTCTCTCTCTCTCTGTAGCTCTATCTATCTATCTATCTATCTATCTATCTATCTATCTATCTATCTATCTATCTATCTATCTATCCATCCATCATCATCATTATCTATCTATCTATCTATCTATCTATCTATCTATCTATCTATCTATCTATCTATCTATCTATCTATCTATCTATCTATCATCCATCCTATTCTCTCTCTCTCTCTCTCTCTCTATCTATCTATCTCTTTCTGTTCTAAGGCTCAGTTGTGGGAGTTAGAGTCCCTTTACTCAACAAACCTCCTGGAAGAAGAAAACTTGCCTTTGTGCATCTGGGAAAATGAAGCAATAAGTCATGTTTTATCGACTTTTCCTTTCATAAGGACTTGTGGGCAAAATATAGTAGCCCTCAACTGGTAGACCCCAAAAGCTATGCAGTGTCTCGCCGGAGGTATTTGCTGAAGCATTAAACCTCTCCCTCAACCCAAGGTTTTCTCTCTCTCATTCCAGCCTGTTCTCTCTCTGTTCCAATGCAATCAGATTAGGAATTAATTATAAATGTGAATAAGAATGGAAAATAATCTTTTGTTTCATTTCTTTTCTTTTTTTTCTTAAATGTATCAGCCAGACAGACATTGAAAGCAAATTATACTCATCAGCCAAGGGGAAGACTGGCCCAGGAGGGCAGGTGAAGAGAAAGGAAGGATGTGCAAAGCCGTAATTGAAAATGTAAGGGATCAGCAAGCGCTCTCAATTCTCTCCTCGTAACAACTTCGGGCTGTGTGAAACGACAGCACTGCACAAACAGTGTTGGGGAGCTGGTGGCACCGGGAAGGAATTGGACTCAGTTACCATTGAATTCCTGCCTTTGCCGGAGCCAAGAAAACCAAGAGCAGAATTCAAATGTCTATCCAACCTGTTCATTGTGCACAAAGATCAGCCAAAGAGTGATGTCCGCAAGACTAATGCTGGCTCAGTTTAAGATAAGCCAAATTTGTGCAGGTCTCCCTGATAATTCCAGATTGTAGACATGGCTGAATGGTCAGGGATCCAAATCAAGAATGAAGCACGCCGAATATGCTTCCTGGATGGATGAATCTATCAGTTCTGCTCTAGTTTTCTTGCATTGCTTTATGATCTCTGAATTCTTTCTGTCCCATTGATCGTGAAACCTGTGAACTTCAGTAAGGTGGCTCTGACAATGGAATAAATGTAGAGCTTTACTCTGACTGTCAAAAGCTCTGACTTCTTCTTCACCCACCCTGGGTTGTGTTTCTCCATCTAATCGGTGGACCAGCTCTGCCTAGACCACGGGTGTCAAACTCGCCACATCACGTGACGTGTCGCGACGTATCGCGACTCATTTTGCATTGCTGGCAATGGGATGGGTGTGGCTTCAGTATGATGAAACCAGCCTGCAGGCCAGCAGTTTGAACCCCAGGCCTAGACAGACATTTTGAGTGAGAGACAAGAGAAAAAAAGCTTTGAGATTTGGGCGGATAGAGAAGTTACCATTTCTGCTGAACAGTGGGTCTCTCTGCCAGGGCCCGCTTCAAAACCTCATCCCAAGAAAGCAGGACTCTTGGAACCGTTTCATTCCAAAGGAACTTTTATTAGGAGAACCTGATAGCAGGCACAGGAGGCAGGATCTGAGGGTTTCCCGCTCAGATCAATAGGTTAAAAGAGTCTCAAGCAAAAAAATATCTGAAAAATATGGCTTGAAGCTTAACACCTCAAAAACCAAGATCATGGTCGTCAGCAAACAACCCATTAATTTACCACCAATAAATTTGGAAGGAATACCATTAGAAAAAGTTGAAAAGATCATGCACCTTGGTTCTAATTTACATGAAAGCTGGGACATGATCATTGAAGTAAAGACAAGGATAGAGAAAGCTTGAACAGCATTCTTCAAAATGAAAAAGGTCTTCTACAGTCACGACATAAGCCTGAAAATCAGGCTTGTCAGATGTTTTATTTTTTCTATCCTGCTCTATGGAGTAGAGAGTTGGTCTCTGACAGAAGGCCACCTGAAGAGACTAGAAGCATTTGAAATGTGGATTTACAGGCGACTGTTACATATAAGCTGGGCAGACAAGATCAGAAATGAGGAGGTGATAAGTCGCCTGGGAAAGCCAAGGGAAATCATCAAAACAATTAAAAAATGAAAATTAGACTATTTCGGACATGTGATGCGACATCCAGAAAAATACAGCATATTCCATTTAATCCTCCAGGAAAAGATTGAAGGCAAACAAGGTCCAGGCAGAAGAAGAACATCATGGCTTCAAAATCTAAGGGACTGGTTTGAACAAAACTCAGCAGCACTTTTTCTTGCGGCTGCTGATAAAAACAGGATCGCCAACATGATCGCCAACATCTGATAACAGATATGGCACAACAACAAGAAGAAGAAACAAACCCCACCCCAATAATTGAACTGGTCAGTTTAAATGAGCCAATCCCCAGGTGTTAAGTCCCCTATGGGAACGGAGCTGATAACGGGTCTGTTCCCCTGCTTGTGAAGATGTTGTTGGGTCTTTGCACCTTCCCTTCCGCAGCGAGAGGTAAGCCAGATGGCCTGAGGCACATTCCTTTCTCACCCCAGCTTGACAACAAGGGAGAGACAGTTCAAAGAGTAAGTGTGTAGAAACAGCGGAAAGGATGCATTGTAGCAAAGCAGAAAGCATAACACAGAGTCTTCCCCCCTCCCCCTTGGGAGAATGACAGAACCCACAGAAAGAAATGGAAAGAATTGAAAAAGATTCCGCCCCCCCCCCAGGAAGGGAATGGGTTTTGACACTCTCACTGCAGTTTATTTATTTATATATTTGTTAAATATATATATATATATATATATATATATATATATATATATATATATATATATATATATATATATATATATATATATATATATAAAAGCTTATAGAAATAAACCCCCAAGACAAAACCAACACAAGAACTTATTATCCTACCCACCTTAGTGAACAACAATCAAACCCACCACTTTATGTACTCCTTAGCCCACTGGGCTCCCCCAGGCCCGTTGGTCTAAACCAGGAGTAGGCAACCTTGGCTCTTTTATGACTCGTGGACTTCAACTCCCAGAATTCTTGAACTAGCATGGTTGGCTCAGGAATTCTGGGAGTTGAAGTCCACGAGTCATAAAAGAGCCACGGTTGCCTGCCCCTAGTCTAAAGCATGTCTTCAGAACCTTTTAAAGGACTTTCAAAGTGGGGGGTGGGGAATTTTATCTCTGCAGGGATGATATTCCACAATGAGGGAGCTACCACCGAGAAGGCCCTTCTTGGTCCCGCCAGATGGACCTCCTTAAGAAAGGGGACCCATAACATCTCCTGCCTCCATGCTCTGGTGAATCAAGTAGAGATGACTAGAAAATGATGGTCTTTCAAGTGACAAGGAGGGAGCCACCATGGAGAAGGCCCTTCTTCTTGGTCCCACCAGATGGACCTTCTTAAGAGAGGGGACCCATAACATCCCCCGTCTCTCCACTCTGGTGGATCAGGTGGGGATGACTGGGAAAAGATGGTCCTTCAAACAATAGGGAAGGAGCCACCATGGAGGAAGGCCCTTCTTCTTGGTCCCACTAGAGAGGGGATGTGTAACATCCCTGGCCTCCCTTCTCTGGAGGTTTGGGAAGATGGAAAAGACAGTCCTTCAAACAATGTAGCCCCAGGCCGTAGAGGTCTTTGAAGGTGACAACTAGCAACTTGAACTGGTTGCAGAAGCAAATTGGAAACCAATGCAGCTTCTTCAAGAGAGGTGGCCCATGTGTGAATCTAGGTTTGTGCAAAAACACGTAAGCCACTGTATTTTGCCCTTACCTTGTTCTCTCGGCCAACCCCCACCCCATACATCAAGAGCGTAGTAAGAGCCATGCTTCCCTCAATCCTTTAATAATGTTCCAGATCTGCAGATGTTTCTTGAACTTCAATCTGCTTTTTCTGTCTTTTTTTATTTTTATTTTTATTAAAAGTTTTACAAATTTATTATAATATAAACCTCCCCACTCCTCCCCCCTTCCCCCCTCCCCCACTTCCCAGAGCTGATTACAGGGTAACAAATAAACAAACATAATCTAACTAACATAAACCAACTATACTATCAGTCAAAACCATAACACACTTTAACTGCTTCTCAAAACAAATATTAATAAATTAAAACAAAAGTAATAATATAATTAAAACTATTAATAATTATCAATCTGCTTCTTCTGTCTTGATGCGCTGAATTTTCTAAATTCCAACTGGTTGTTTGTTTGTTTCTTTTTTAAAAAAAAAAAGTTTTATTGATTTCCTAATTTTATATTTAAGTATTTAAAAACCAACATGGTGGCTGGGTTAACCGATAATTTGATAACACACAAATATCTTTAACAGAAATCTCAAAGTACCACATTAAATATTTCCTTTCTTTTCCTCTTAGCATTTACTGTCTCATATTTAAACTAATACAATTCTTATTATATCAATTGAATAAAAGTAACAGTCTTACAGTTATCAATAATTTTTAGCTTATATATATCCAAGTTATTTTAACATTCAGTCTTTGTAGACAATCAGCGTCCTAATTAATTTTCCCAATTTTTAATTTCCCATTCATATTTGAATTTAACATTTATTGGTTATAATTTCCAGGTTTTGAGTAACCAAAATTCCCATTATCAAATTCATCACAAAGTCCAATATTCAAAATACGCATCTGATCTATGCAAACATATTCTATTTCTGTTTGTTTCTTACTGGCTGAGAATAAAGACAGCCACTTGGCTAATTTTAATGGTCAGCTTCCAAAATCCCAGAAAACTCTATTACAAAAATATCATAAATCAAGAAGTACAAAAGGTAACAGCTGAAAGACTAAGTGCTTAACATTAAAATGCTAAACCATTAGGAAGCCTGTGTCGGGCCGTGGTGAGGCCAGCTGGCTAAACCTACCTTCGGCAGCGATGCATCCACTCCGGGATGGCGTCTCGCCGGCCCGACATCCAATTGCTGGGCGCGCATGCGCCGGAGCCGTGCACGACCTTGGCCGACCGATAGGCAGCTGGCTGGCGCGCAAGCGCGAAGGCCGGCCCGGCGAGCAGATGGAACAGTCGGAGTCACGCATGCGCATAGGATCCTTTGAACGAACCAACGCGTGCGCAGTTGGTAATACTTACGGACTTCGCTGGAACATTCATCTGAGGCTGCTAGCAGGTTGCCGAAGCTTCGGGAAGCGGCCGGGGCGTCGGGAAGCGTTAGGTTAGAATAATACATCACCATTTAGGGCATTGGGTGGTCCGGAAGGGGGTGGCGGCGTATGGGCGGCGGCACGGGTGTGGGTTAGGCGGGGTCTTACGAAAATTGTATAAAGAGGTCACGGGCCTACAGATTGTCAGTGCTGACTTTATTCCGTTTATGATTCTGTAATAAACCGGATGTTCTCCGTTCCTGACGAGCTGCTTCTTGATTCTGTTTTGTGTGTGTGTCAAAGACGGGGTAACAGTAAGTCAGCACTCCCTTTTAAGCTCCTTTATCAGATCTACCGTGGAGCAGATTGAAGGCAACATGGCCGAAGGGGTGCAAGATGCCGAGGTGTTGGAGGATATCCTTGAGCAAACAGAGGACCTGGGCTCGTCTGTGGATCCAGGGGCAGCGATGGAGGGACCGGTGGTTCGCCCGAAGGTTAAAGGCATTTCATCGGGGCTGGATAGGTAGGGCTAGGAATCGGTATAACATCTCTTTTCTTTTTCTCAGGGGGAGCCTTGGTGAAAGGGGGGCAGTATGTCGGGCCGTGGTGAGGCCAGCTGGCTAAACCTACCTTCGGCAGCGATGCATCCACTCCGGGATGGCGTCTCGCCGGCCCGACATCCAATTGCTGGGCGCGCATGCGCCGGAGCCGTGCACGACCTTGGCCGACCGACAGGCAGCTGGCTGGCGCGCAAGCGCGAAGGTCGGCCCGGCGAGCAGATGGAACAGTCGGAGTCACGCATGCGCATAGGATCCTTTGAACGAACCAACGCGTGCGCAGTTGGTAATACTTACGGACTTCGCTGGAACATTCATCTGAGGCTGCTAGCAGGTTGCCGAAGCTTCGGGAAGCGGCCGGGGCGTCGGGAAGCATTAGGTTAGAATAATACATCACCATTTAGGGCATTGGGTGGTCCGGAAGGGGGTGGCGGCGTATGGGCGGCGGCACGGGTGTGGGTTAGGCGGGGTCTTACGAAAATTGTATAAAGAGGTCACGGGCCTACAGATTGTCAGTGCTGACTTTATTCCGTTTATGATTCTGTAATAAACCGGATGTTCTCCGTTCCTGACGAGCTGCTTCTTGATTCTGTTTTGTGTGTGTGTCAAAGACGGGGTAACAGCCTGGCTGAAAGTAATAGATTTTAGTCAAGCTGTTTGCTTGACTATCCAAGACTGTCAGCCAGGGATAACACACATGTTCCTCTAACAGTTTCCCCTTTTCATATAAAAGAGCCTGTGGCATTCTCCGTTCGCGTGCGAATGATGAAGAGACATGGTGGCAATAATCAATGCTTTATTCTCCTACTCCACCTCCAAGCAAACAAGCAAAAGGCACGCAGGCCTTTTTATGGGGCTTAAACCCCGGACAGAGTGAACCAATACGATTTCTTCTTTCTTCGCGCCTTGCGCATGCACACAAAGCTGGTGCCACTCTGTCTGGTCCCGGGCAGCTTTTAGAATGCCCAGGACCGTTTGCAACAATTCTGGGCCTGCTGAGTTTCCTCATCAGGCCCAGGACACAACAGAGCCCCTCTCCTGATCCCAAATATTCCTTTCAGTTTGACCTGAAGCATATAAATCTTTATTAGTCAGAGTGAAACCTACAGTAAAGCAGGTGAGAGTTTGGACAGAGGGAGCTATAGAAGCACTACAAGACTGCTTTGAGTGCACAGATTGGGGCATGTTTAAGGAAGCAGCTACTGATAACCAACATACAAATACTGAGGAGTATGCCACCACTGTGTCTGCATGTATCCAAAAGTGTATAGAAGATGTCTGTGTCCTGAAAAGCATGGTTGTGAGGGTGAATGAAAAACCGTGGCTGACTTAGGAGGTCCGCATGATGCTGAAAGCACGGAATGTGGCTTTTAAATCTGGGGACACGCTGGCACTTAGAACCACCAGAGCAAATCTGAAAAGTGCCATAAAAGGTGCAAAGCAAGCCCATTGCCAGAAAATTCAGATCTTTTTTCAGGACCCAATAAACACCAGGCGAATGTGGAAAGGAATCCAGGCCATTCGAGAAGCAAGGACGACACAGACTTCCTAAACAAACTGAATGCATTTTGGGGTAGATTTGAGGCATCAAATAGCACTCCTGCTAGGAAAGCTGTGCCCCCTCCTGATGAGCAAGTGCTAAGCTTTGATGTGATCTCTGTCGGGAAAACCCTGCAGAAAGTTAACATTCGGAAGGCAGCAGGCCCAGATAACATCCCTGGACAACCCAGTTGCCCTTTGGAAAAACCAGGAAAGTCCAGTTGCCTTTTGGAAAAAGTGCCTTTGGGGCAACCATGACTTGGATGATGGAAAATTTCCACAGACATCCAACAGGTAGTTCTTGACTTGGGCCCAGAATTCTCCTTCCTAAGCGAGGCCATTGCTAAATGAGTTAAGTCTAATTTTGCAAACTTTTTTTGCTCATGGTTGTTAAGCCAATCACTGCCGTTGTTAAACGAGTCCGGCTTTCCCCATTGACTTTGCTTGTCAGAAGCCGGCTGGGAAGGTTGCAAATGGAGATCATGTGACCCCGGGAAGCTGCAACTGAGGAGGTGAGATGGGCGGCAAATAAAACAAACAAACAAGCAAGCAAACTGTGGGAAGTCAGCCCCCCCCCCAGAAGAGGAAATATTAAAAGGGCAGAAAAATATATTTTCTCAAAGGATCTTAAAGAGGCAGAAAAGCATGCCCAGTTTTCTTAATAGCCCCAAGTCTCCCTCCCCCAAGCAGAGGTCAGCTCTGTAGAAATGCAGATGTAAATCCAGGAAGATTAAGAAGACAAAGACACCTAAAATCTACATACCTCACCCAAACTGTAAGAGTCATCAGCCGCAGCCCCAGGGAAGCAGGATATGACCTTTGGGACATAATAGGATTAACCCATCACCATCAGAACACCAGAAAGGCACACACCCAGACTCAGGTCAGAATACATAACGCAGGAAACAGCCTCAAACAGGAACAGGAAACAACTCCAAAGAAAAGGCTCCAGAAGGTATAAAAACCCACTCCCTACATGTGCTCTCTCTCTTTTCTTCCAGAGCCATCCTTCTGTCTGGCTCTCCTCTTCAATAAACTGCAACCTTCTTTCTAAAGCAGTCACCATGTTTATTCCCGGCTTGGACTGAACCACGATGAAGACTTTTCTTCCAACAAAACAAACAAACAAACAAACAAACAAAGAATGAATGAATGAATCCAAGTTGCCAAGTGCTCAAATTTTGATCACGTAAGCATAAGGCTACTGAGATGGTCATAAGTGCAAGGACTTACTGGCCGAGAGTCACTTTTTCACCACTGTTGCAATTTTGAATGGTCACTAAAGCTGATGACTATCTGCATTCTTAGTTCTGTTTTCTTTTTTAGTTTGGCTTTATTTATTTATTTTTTTTAAATGCTCTTGTGAATAATTATTGTACAATGGTTTTAATTAACGATTACCTTAATTTATTTGCTTAATTGCCTACTTAATTATTTACTGGATTGTTGTGCGCCGCCCAGAGACATTTCCACGAGACGGGCAGCCGAATAAAACGGATTAATTAATAAAATAAATCGTTTATTTTACTCGTTGATAAATTGCCCTTCTGGACGGCCCGTTCCCTTCAAAGAGTTCGTCCTTTTCTGTCTCCTGGGAAAAAAAAGTCCGCAACAAATGTAGATATTATCCCCCCCCCCCCTCTTTTCTCCGATCAAAGAAGTCAGTGGAGCCACTCTCAGCGTTTCCTTCTCCAATCCCTGTCCTGGTGAAGGATCCTCTTCCCTGGTGAAGTGGGCCAAGGCAGCCTAAACCGGCAGGTCCTGAGTGAAGGGAGCATTTAAAAAAAGCCAGCCAAACTAATTCAGGCTGGCATAAAATCCATGCAGGACATTGAACTGTAATGATTCTGACAATACAGCCAGCCGATAGAGATTATGAAATGAAAACAGCCCAGCAGGAATGCCCGATCGATGAGAGGGAGCAAGAGTTTAAGCGCGCAGGAGACCAGCCCCAGGACTCTGGAGCAGCCGTTGTTCTGGGGGTTCTATGCGCCTAACATGAGGGGCATGGTTAGAAAATGGAAGATGGCAGCTGCGAGGGTGTGATTGAAGCTCTCTCTCTCTGTGTGTGTGTGTGTTATATACACAAAAACACACATCTATCATCCATCCATTCGTCCGTCTGTCCATCCGTCTGTCTGTCTGTCTGTCTATTTATCATCTATCTATCTATCTATCTATCTATCTATCTATCTATCTATCTATCTATCTATCAGTTTCTATCTGTTTCTACTGGTGTCTATCTATCTATCTATCTATCTATCTATCTATCTATCTATCTATTTTATTTGTTTCTACCACTGACTGACTGTCTGTCCATCCGTCCATCCATCCATCCATCCATCCATCCATCATCCATCCATCCATCCATCCATCCATCCATCCATCTATCATCTATCTATCTATCTATCTATCTATCTATCTATCTATCTATCTATCTATCTATCTATCTATCTATCTATCTATCATCTATGTCTGTCTGTCTATCTGTTCTTTCTTCTATCTATCTATCTATCTATCTATCTATCTATCTATCTATCTATCTATCTATCTATCTATCTATCTTGTTTTTCCTTTTACGACCCTTTAATCCCTTTATTTTAGAAATCCAAGAAAGTCCAGTTGCCTTTTGGAAAAACCAGGAAAGTCCAGTTGCCTTTTGGAAAAACCAAGGAAGTCCAGTTGCCTTTTGGAAAAACCAAGGAAGTCCAGTTGCCTTTTGGAAAACACAGTCGTTCAAACAATGTAGCCCCAGGCCATAGAGGTCAATAGCAAACATCCCCATCTTCAAAAAAAGAGGGAAAAGATTGGGACCAGTCCGAGTGACATCAAGCCAGTGAAGATTCAGGAGCAGATCATACAGTGATAATTTATCAGAAGTCAGCTTGGATTTGTCAAGAAGAAATCTTGACAAAGTAGCCTTATTTCATTTTGGGGCAGGGAGTTTTCTGAACAGATTGACAGAATGCCCTGGATATAATATATGTATCACTATTTTAGGCTGCATCCATCAAAGTATACTGCCAGGTCCCAGAGAGTAATCAGTCTACTTTATTCTGCTCTGGACAGGTCCCACCTTCAGTATCACAGCCAGTTGGTTTTATAATTGGAGAAGGATTTAGAGAGAGTTGGACAGCTCCGGAGAAAGACAGAGAAGGTAACCAGATGTTTTAAGAACATCTGAAATGAAAAAATTCGGCATGTTTAGCCTTGAGGAAAGAAACCCAACTTGATGAACTAAAAAGAAGAGAAGGACTAGGGGTGATATCATAGCAGTCTTTCAATATTTGAGGGGCTGCCAAAAAGAAGAAGGGGGTCAAGCTATTCTCCAAAGCACCTGAAGGCAAGACAAGAAGCAACAGATGGAAACTAATCAAGGAGAGAAGCAACCTAGAACTGAGGAGAAACTTCCTGACAGGGAGAACAATTAACCAGTGGAACAACCTGCCTCCAGAAGCTGTGAATGCTCCATCACTGGAGGTTCTCAAGAAGAGATTGGACAATTATTGGTATGAAATGATATAGAGCAGGGGTAGGCAACCTTGGCTCTTTTATGGCTCATGGACTTCAACTCCCAGAATTCCTGAGCCAGCATGGCTCAGCTTGGAAACCTCTCCCTTTTCCCCTCAGCATGGCTGGCTCAGGAATTCTGGGAGTTGAAGTCCATGAGTCATAAAAGAGCCAAGGTTGTCTACCCCTGGTATAGAGTCTCCTACTTGGGCAGGGGGTTGGAGTAGAAGACCTCCAAGGTCCCTCCCAGCCCTAAGATTCTATGACTTCTATGTTACATGTGTCTATTTGAGATTAGCATTGGACAACCATTTATCCAGGATGGTATAAGGCAAGGGTCTTCAAACTTGGCCCTTTTTATGACTTGTGGACTTCAACTCCCAGAATTCCTCAGCCAAGTTTGAAGACCCCTGGTATAAGGACGCTTGCCTTAGGCAGGGCGTTGGACTAGAAAACCTCCAAGGTCCCTTCCAGCCCTAGCATTCTATCATCCCTCTCCTGCTTCTGTGAACTCTGTTCCTAGTTTCTGCCAGATTTCCCTGATTTTCTTCCCAGGAAACCTCTCAGATTTTATGTATCTTGCAGCTGTCCTCCAAGAGGATCAGAATAAAGGGAAAACATAACTCAATGCTGGTTCAGTTAAGGATGATTTTAGCGTTGTCTGGGCATGAGAGGAAGACCACATTATGGAATCCCATAAAAAAAAAAGAGATTGTCAGGACACATTTTTGGTATACAGTAGTGGCCAAAATTGTGGAAACCTTTTGGGAAAAGTGTATTTTTGAGGTTTGATGGCTAATAGCACCACTTTTTGGGGGGGGAGTAGTACCATAAAATTATATATCAATGGAAAGATAATTTAATCAAGAATGTAATGCAACAAAGTTTGTTTAATTATCTGTACTGTATTCTATGAAAAGTTATAGCCAAATAACCAGAAAAATGAAGCACAACTTGCTTAGCTTGATATCAGGTAGCTGTCCTTCATCTGACTGTAGCCAATGAACATGAGTGTTTAGAGAGCCAATCAGGTGTCATCTTGTTTTGGTAATGAGCCAATCAGATCACAGTAGGATTCAGTTATTGTTATGTATTGAAGCTGAGAGGAGGACATTGGTCAGTGTGTTATGTGATGGCTATCAAGTTGGTTGGGTTTTTTTGTGTTCTTTCATTTAGTGAGGTTGTAAAACATAATAAAATTAAAGCAATGGTGGCAAAGAGTTGACTGGTCGCCCAGAAAGCGATGTAAAATAGTATTATTAATGAGCCAGCAGTGTGCTGCAGCTGCCAAAAAGGCCAACACAGTGCTCGGCTGCATTAACAGAGGGATAGAATCAAGATCAGGTGAAGTATTAATGCCACTCTACAATGCCTTGGTAAGGCCACACTTGGAATACTGTATCCAGTTTTGGTCACCACAATGTAAAAAAGATGTTGAGACTCTAGAAAGAGTACAGAGAAGAGCAACAAAGATGATTAGGGGACTGGAGGCTAAAACATATAAGGAACGGTTGCTAGAATTGGGTATGTCTAGTTTAATGAAGAGAAGGACAAGGGGGACATGATAGCAGTATTCCAATATCTCAGGAGCTGCCATAAAGAAGAGGGAATCAAACTATTTTCCAAAGCACCTGAAGGCAGGACAAGAAGCAACGGGTGGAAACTAATCAAGGAGAGAAGCAACCTAGAACTAAGGAGAAACTTCCTGACAGTGAGAACAACCTGCCTCCAGAAGCAGTAAATGCTCCAACACTGGAAGTTTTTAAGAAGAGACTGGACAGCCATTTGTCCGAAATGGTGTAGGGTTTCCTGCCTGAGCAGGGGGTTGGACTAGATGACCTCCAAGGTCCCTTCCAACTTTACTACTACTATTATTATAAGCGAACAAGGCTACAGTTATAAAGAAATGAGAAGAAAAATGGGTGGAAACTTAACCAAAGGTGACATTTCTACTGTACACTTTTCCCAAAAGGTTTCCACAATTTTGGCTACTACTGTAGATAGAAGCAGGTTCCATATCCCCAAAAACGTACTTCATGCTCTCCAGGGATTTGGGATATCAGCTCCTATTAACCCTGGTCATCATGGGCAATCGAAAAGGATTGTGGGACTCGAAGTCCTAAATAGTGGCAGTCATCAGCTCATGCCCATCAGGTGAATGCAAATTCTTCTTCTATCGTTTCTTGATCCCAATTTCTCAACTTAACACAGGAGAACAAACCCATCAGGGAAGGAGTCAGCAGTCCATCTGCATTTGAGAGACAAGGATCACTCTTTTGAAGACAGCAAAGTCCACATTCTGACAGGGAGAACTGCTGGTTTGAAAGAGGGGTCAAAGAGGCTATCTATTTCAGGGGTGTCAAACTGCCAGCCCGCAGGCCGGATGCGTCATCCGGAAGCCGCGCCCACCTTATTGCCGGCAATAGCAAAACTGTCCCGATACGTTGTGCGACATCACACGACATCACGAGTTTGACATGTCTGATCTATTTGAAAATTGAACCTCCCTCCCTCAGTGACCCATCTCCTGTTTAGCACTTCCAAGAGGGCTCCACACCCATTTGTGCTCTGACTCACGTGATCCTGAGGGCGCGGATAAACCTCCAGGTGGCCTCAACAACTCTCAGAGAGAGCGCTAAAGGCCAGATGACTGAAAGGCTTATAAATCCTTCCATCCTCCACCATTTGGTCAGAATTGAAAAGCTTCTTGGATGAGGTGCGAAATGTTTTCAAAGAAAAAAAAAAACCCTAAAAAAGTCCAGTGGTCTATGGAGATTCTCAGTCATCCAGGTCATGGTTGTCCCAAAGTTGCTTTTTCAGGAGGCAAACTGGACATTTTTTGTTTTTCTCTGAAGACGTTTCACTTCTCATCCAAGAAGCTTCTTCAGTTGCATTTTGAAAAAAAGGACCTTTGGGACATCTTGAAGTTAATAATAATAATAGTAAAGTTGGAAGGGACCTTGGAGGTCATCTAGTCCAACCCCCTGCTCAGGCAGGAAACCCTAGGCCATTTCAGACAAATGGCTGTCCAGTCTCTTCTTAAAAACTTTCCAGTGTTGGAGCATTTACTGCTTCTGGAGGCAGGTTGTTCTCACTGTCAGGAAGTTTCTCCTTAGTTCTAGGTTGCTTCTCTCCTTGATTAGTTTCCACCCATTGCTTCTTGTCCTGCCTTCAGGTGCTTTGGAAAATAGGTTGACCCCCGCTTCTTTATGGCAGCCCCTGAGATATTGGAATACTGCTATCATGTCCCCCTTGTCCTTCTCTTCCTTAAACTAGACATACCCAATTCCAGCAGCCGTTCCTTATATGCTTTAGCCTCCAGTCCCCTAATCATCTTTGTTGCTTTTCTCTGTACTCTTTCTAGAGTCTCAACATCTTTTTTACATCGTGGTGACCAAAACTGGATGCAGTATTCCAAGTGTGGCCTTGCCAAGGTATTGTAGAGTGGTGTTAATACTTCACGTGATCTTGATTCTATCCCTCTGTTAATGCAGCCCAGCACTGTGTTGGCTTTTTGGCAGCTGCAGCACACTGCTGGCTCATATTTAGGTGATTGTCTACTAGGACTCCGAGGTCCCTCTCACAGTTACTACTATTGAGCATGGTGCCACCTATGCTGTACTTGTGCATTTGGTTTTTCTTGCCTAAATGTAGAACCTTGCTTTTTTCACCATTGAATTTCATTTTGTTAGTTAGTGCCCAGTGTTCAAGTCTGTCCAGATCCTTCTGTATCAAGCCTGTCTTCTGGAGTGTTGGCTATTCCTGCCAGCTTAATGTCGTCTGCAAATTTGAGGGGTTCCCCATCTATCCCCTCGTCCAAATCGTTGATTCAGTTGGGAACTGAAGATGATCCAAACGGCAAAGACAGGACCTTTTGGCCGTCTTACTGCTCTTAGAAAGTTTCAGATTCCCTCTTCCCTTTGGGAGTGAGACCACTACATTCTACCTGGCCCTGTTCTACCAACAAGGATCTTGTCTGTGCTTCCTGGTAGCTCTGAAGTCCTTCAGAGACTATGAGCTCTGTTCTGACCCAGATAGAGTCCTATCCAGGATAGACAGATACTCCTATCTTTAGTCCTATCCAGGACAGACAGATAACTCAATAGAAATGATTGCAAAACAGATAAATGTATTTATTCAGAGGAAATACTTGCAATTGTGTTGGTTGTTTCTTCTGTATATTACTCATCTGTTCATTTCTATAGGTTATTTGATAATGGATTTTCCCCTCTTCTTCTGCATAAGCATCACATGTTGGCATAGGATCTCCAAGCCGTGTGGCTAGGAGACATGAGGCTGGATGAACAAAGGCATTTCAAACTGGGCATGTAGCCAATATGTCCCGAGAAGAGCTCAGAGGATCCTCCTACTACTGACCTGTTAACATGAGATAACTAACTAGCTAAAACTACATTTCCCATAAGCCATCTCTTAAGGAAACAGCACTTAACCCAATAAATGCCAGATATTCTAACATACAGATACATGCTCTAGTCAGGGTTACATAGAGTTACACGATTCAGAACAAGCTCACTTTCTATTCCCAGAGACCCAAATTATCTCTTCAAAAGCTGTCATCTTAACAGGGGTCCTCATTCATTTGCTATCCAGAAGAAAGGAAAGAAAGAAAACATGACACTGCATGCAGCACAAATCCAGATGTCCCAGAACGTGGATTGCCTTGTCCATGGCTGAATGTCTATGGAGATTCTCAGTCTTCCAGGTCCTAGTTGTCCCAAAGGTGCTTTTTTCATGAGGCAACTGGACTTTCTTGTTTTTCTTTGAAGGTGTTTCGCTTCTCATTCAAGAAGCTTCTTCAGGTCTGACTGGATGATGGGGAATGTCAGGATTTATACTCCTTGCAGACAGCTGGTCATCTGCCTTCTTTTAGAGAGTCATTGAGGCCACTTGGAGATTTATCTGTGCCCTTGGGATCACCTGATTAGTGCAAATGGGTGTGGAGCCTTCTTGGAACTGCTGAAAGGACTGTGTTGTAGACTGGAGAGGTGGTGTCATATCCCTCCCCCTCTGTTGAGGGAGGGCTGTTCAGTTTTGACATAGCTTCTTTGACCCCTCTTTCAAACCAGAGGTCGTCTCTGTCCAAAATGTGGACTTTGCTGTCTTCAAAAGAGCGGCCTTTGTTTTTTAAATGCAGATGGACTGCTGAATCTTGTCCTGAATGGGTTTGTTCTCCTATGTCAGTGATGGTGAACCTTTTAGAGACTGAATGCCCAAACTGCAACCCAAAACCCACTTATTTATCGCCGGGTGCCAGGTGGGCATGGCTGTGATGGTCATGGCAGACTGGATGGATGTGGCCAAGGTGGGCATGGTCACCTCAATGTTGCTCATGGGGAGGGATGCCTGTGGGGGCTGGGGAGGGTTGGGGGAAATCCAGGGAGTCTCTGGCAGATGGGACAGTGAGCAGGAGGCTCGTCCTGTGGGGTGAAGCGAGGCAAGGCAAGGCAGGGCGGGGGTGCCATTGTCGCGGGCAAGGCGAGGCAAGAGCTGGGGAGGCTGCTGCCCAACACCATCGGCCCCCACACACAGAGGCCAGCAACAGTGTGACACGGGCTGACAGTGTCTGTCAGCAGCCATAGCCTGCCAGCCCCTTGACCAGCGCACTCTGGGGCTCTGCAACCCGCCACCAGCAGTTCAGAGAAGCCGCCTCTGAGCTGGACGGATAGCCAACAGCTGAAGAGGCGATGCAGTGGGTCGTGCCTGGGAAAAGGAGAGCATGTGAGGCCAGGAGGGACGAGACGGGAGGGGAGGGAAACCAGCTGTGCTGGAATGCATCTGGCCACGTGGGACCTCGGTGAGTTAGAGGCGGCTGGTTGAAGAAGGACGGTTGCCATCTCCGGGGCATGGCGCGCTTGCCCACAGAGAAGGCTCTGAGTGCTGCTTCTGGCACGCGTGCCATAGGTTTGCCACCACTGTCCTATGTTGTGCCATGCATTTGTGAGGTGGTTGTTTGTTTCCCCAATGTACAGGTCTGCACATGGCTGATTGCACTGTACTGCACATATCCCATTGCTCAGTTTGTGTCTGGGTGTTTTGTCCTTGGGGTAGACAAGCTTCTGACATTGTATTCTTGGGTTTGATGTGCACAGGTATGTTGGGTTGGTTGAAGATTCTCCTGAGCTGTGTCCATGGCTGCTTTTTCTACTGAACCTTATTTCTTTCAGAACAAAAAACGGATTGCAATTTACCAAACTGCTTTGGGGCTCGCGAGCAGCTGCCTTAACCTCTCTCAGATCTGAAATTGCTCTGGCAAATAGAGACGCCTCTCCAGACATCTGAAATAAACAGCAGCAAAATCCAGCAAGCAACTTTCGGCACAATGGCAGGTTGCCGGTTGTGGCTCAGGACAGCGCCAGGGGCCACTTCAAAGATCACATCTGCCCTACTGTGAACTGCATTTCCCGAGAAGTCAGCCAGGCAGCTGCTGTCAAAACCTTCCTGGGACACTGGAGTGTGTGACAGCTTTACAAAGGGCAGCTTCAGAAAGGGGCTTTAGAGACCCAACAAGGGGATGAAGTGACCAGGAGTGACAGTGTGACTTTGGGATATTTTGACAATCGATGTTATTTATACAGCTGAAATTACAATGGCTTAGAAACGACGGCAGGAAAGGCCACTTCTGCAGCTTTGATCAAATGCCCACATGCAAGTTAAAATTTCAGCCTCTGTGAGAATCGACAACTTCTTTGGGTTAAAAAAAAAATCCTTTCTGCTTTGGAAACCAAGACTGTGTCCTCCAGTTATTGGGACTGCAAAGCTTAGCCATGTTGATTAAAAGAGGAAGGAGGGGTGAAATTGGTGTTTATTTAAAAGATCACCCCCCCAGGCGGTCCCTGGAGCTCTCTGAACTTTTTTCATGCAGACGTTTTCGTGACCCAATTAGGGAACATCATCAGTGCTAGAAGGGAGTGCGGTTTGGGAGGAGGAGGAGGAGGAGGAGGAGGAAAAAGGCTGTGGGGTCCTTGGGGCTCTCTGAGCTTGGCTATTTTCTTGCAGACATTTCATGACCCAACTAGATAATATCAGTGCTAGAAAGAAGTGGGTTTGCAGGAAGGAGGAGGAGGAAGGAGGGAGGAAGGAAGGAGGAGGATGACCGTGGGGTCCTTGGTGCTCTCTGAGCTTGGTTGTTTTCTTGCAGACGTTTCATTACCCACCTAGGTAATATCATCAGTGCTAGGAGGAAGTGAGGTTTGCTCTCTGTTTATATGCTAGTGGCTTGCCCTGTCAGTATTGATTTGAGTGTTCTTGGCAATTCCTTGATTAGGCTGTTGTTTATTGTTAGCTTGTTTGTTTGATTTGGTAGTTCATTGATTGGGGTATGGTACTAGACAATATATAAACTAAGAACAAACCCCATTCTCTTCTAGCACTGATGATGTTACTTAGTTGGGTAATTAAATGTCTGCAAGAAAACAATTAGGTTCAGAGAGCACCAAGGTAAGGTAATAAGGTAACCGTCCTTCTTCAACCAATCCTCCTCCTCCTCCTCCTCCCCCTCCCCCTCCTCCTCCTCCTCCTCCTCCTCCTCCTCCTCCTCTTCTTCTTCTTCTTCTTCTTCTTCTTCTTCTTCTTCTTCTTCTTCTTCTTCTTCTTCTTCTTCTTCTTCTTCTTCTTCTCCTCCTCCTCCTCCTCCTCTTCCTCCTCCTGCTCCTCCTCCCCTCCTCCTCCTCCTCCTCTTCCTCCTCTTCTTCTTCTTCCCCTTCTTCACACCACCCTCTCTTCCAGTACTGATGATGTTCCCTATTTGGGTCAGGAAATGTCTCCAAAACACCCAGTCTCAGAGAGCACAGTTCAACCTTAAGCTACAAATATTTTCTTCTCTACCTCTCTGCTTACACCATTGCTCTTACCACAGAAAAATCTTGCTCTCCGGAACAACAGAGAAGAGACCTGGCTGCCTTCTGTGAAATACTTTTTTCTGATACTTAAGGAAGCCAATTATCTTAGCTCAAGGCTAACTCTTCAGGGGCTGCAAATCAGCCACAGTCTGATTTGAACTTGTGAGTAAGGACCCAAAGTGGCCTGATTCAATTTGATTCAAGCAGTTCAGGAGGCAAGGTTCAGTTTGGTGAAAGCACTGATGACAGAGGTACCTTTAAATTCAGCCCAATTCTTGATGACCTGGCTGAGCTTCCACACACAGACAATATTCACTGGGTGTTGGGACCTGCACAGACTTCATTTATGGAATTACCCAGATAGTTTGGGGGGGGGCGGGGGAAGGAACAAACATTTGTTTGGCATTATCTGGGTGTTGGTTGCAGGAGAGGATGTAGCAGTGGTGGCGAACCTATGGCACGCATGCCAGAGGTGGCACTCAGAGCCCTCCCTGTGGGCACGTGCGCCTTGCCCCAGTCTTGCCTCCCCCTGTGGCCCCCCTCCTCACCAGCAGCATCCTGGAAGGGAGTTGCCCCCGAGCGCAGCCCGCGCAAAGCAGCTCAGCCAAGGACATGGCAGCCGGGGCAGCGGGGACAAGACTCCGCCCTCACACCCCATCGTGCACAGTTGATGCTGCGGGGTGCGGGCAAAGGGTGTGGCTGCCATGGCACTGCTGGGCTGCCTGGGTGATCTGTGGCAGGCTGTGGAGGCGGTGGATGGCCCTGTGGGCGGGTAGGGTGGGGGCGGGTCAGGAGGAGTGGGGGGTCAGAGCAGGGGCAGGTTGGGGGCACTCGGTCTCTAAAAGGTTAGCCATCATTGGGATATAGCAACGATGAGATCAACCAATAACCAGATAAGCAAGGATTAACACCAGACAAAGGAGAAAGCAATTCCCTCATCAAAGAACTATGACAGAGAACGCCACACTCCCACCAACGCTGGCAGCGCAAGTTACTGTCTTGAAATAGGGAGGAAAGCCCACTTTCACTGATGACATTACCTAGTTGGGTAATGAAACGTGTGCTAGAAAATGCCTTCATTTCAACCCTGAGTAACAAATATTCTCTTCTCTGGAAGAAGAAATACTCAGAACAGGGCCTGAATGAAGGGAATCAGATCTCTGATCCTGGCTGAAGATTTGAAGGTCAGTTACATTTCTCCAGACCACTTGCAATGCTCTCTGGAAGAGGTATTATTTTTCCATGAGACCTGAAAAGGAAGGAGGGAGGGAGAAAGGGAAGGAAGGAAGAAAGGAAGGAAGAAAGGGAGAAAGAGAGAGACAGAGAGAGAGAGAAGGGAAAGGAAGGGAAGGGAAGGGAAGGGAAGGAAAAGAAAGAAAAGGAAAGGAAAGGGAAAAGGATCCCTCATTTCAACCCTGAGTTACAAATAATCCTTCATTGGAAAGGGAAAAGGAAAGGAAAGGGAGGGAGGGAGGAAGGAAGGAAGGAAGGATTGAAGAGCGTGAGAGAGAGAGGGAAGGAAAGAAAGAACAGGAAGGAAGAAAAGGGAAAAGGGAAGGGAAGGGAAGGAGGGAGGGGGAAGGAAGGAAGGAAAGAAGGAAAGAAAGGAGAAAAAGAAAAGGAAGGGAGGGGGAGAAGGAGAAGGAGGGAAGGAAAGGAGGGAAGGAAGGAAGGATGGGAGAGAGAGAGAGAGAAGGGAAGGGAAGGAAAGGAAAGGAAAGGAAAGGAAAGGAAAGGAAAGGGAAAAGGATCCCTCATTTCAACCCTGAGTTACAAATAATTCTTCATTGGAAAGGGAAAAGGAAAGGAAAGGGAGGGAGGGAGGGAGGAAGGAAGGATCGAAGGAAGGATCAAAGAGCGCGAGAGGAGAGGGAAGGAAAGAAAGAACAGGAAGGAAGAAAAGGGAAAAGGGAAGGGAAGGGAAGGAGGGAGGGGGAAGGAAGGAAGGAAAGAAGGAAAGAAAGGAGAAAAAGAAAAGGAAGGGAGGGGAGAAGGAGAAGGAGGGAAGGAAGGAAGGATGGGAGAGAGAGAGAGAGAGAGAGAGAGAGGGGAAGGGAAGGAAAGGAAAGGAAAGGAAAGGGAAAAGGATCCCTCATTTCAACCCTGAGTTACAAATAATTCTTCATTGGAAAGGGAAAAGGAAAGGAAAGGGAGGGAGGGAGGGAGAAAGGAAGGAAGGAAGGATCGAAGAGCGCGAGAGGAGAGGGAAGGAAAGAAAGAACAGGAAGGAAGAAAAGGGAAAAGGGAAGGGAAGGAGGGAGGGAGGGAGGAAGGAAGGAAGGAAGGAAAGAAAGGAGAAAAAGAAAAGGGAGGGAGGGAGGGGAGAAGGAGAAGGAGGGAAGGAAAGGAGGGAGGGAAGGAAGGAAGCAAGGGGGGAAATGAAAGGGAGGGAGGGTGACACGATAGCAGTGTTCCAATATTTGAGGGGCGATCACAGAGGAGGTCAACTGCTTCTCTAAAGCACCAGAGGGCAAGACAAGAAGTGATGGTGGAGGATCATTAAAGAGAAATTTAACCTAGACATTGCCTAACAGTGAAAAACAATTAACCAGTGGAACGGCTTGCCTCCAGAAGTTGTGGGTGCTCCATCACTGGAGGTGTTCTGTGGAGATTCTCAGTCATCCAGGTCATGGTTGTCCCAAAGGTACTTTTTCAGGAGGCAAGTGGACTTTCTTGTTTTTCTTTGAAGACATTTCCCTTCTCATCCAAGAAGCTTCTTCTGCTCTGACTGGATGGTGGGGATTACTGGAGGTTTTTCAAGAAGAGACTGGGCAGCCATTTGTCTTAAATGGGAGGAAAGGGATCTCCTGCTTGAGCAGAGGGTTGGACCAGATCAGTGGTTCTCAACCTTTTTAATGCCGCGACCCCCAACCGGTCGTAAGTCGAGGACTACTCAACCGGTCGTAAGTCGAGGACTACTCAACTGGTGCAGCACCGTTTGCAGAATGGGACTTTTGGCGGGCTCAGCAGGGCAGAGACAGCCTGGACAATTCCTATTGGCTTTGGAAAGCCAATAGAATTAGACTCTATTCAAGAGAGTCTATTCTATTGGCTTTCAAAAGCCAATAGAATAAAAGGGAGTAGCACAGCTAAGGAAAAGGGGGGAAAAAATGGCGGTCTGCGTTGTTTGGCAACCCCCATGAAATGGTCGTTCGACCCCAAATGGGGTCCCGACCCACAGGTTGCGAACCACTGGACTAGATGATCTCAAAGCCCCTTCCAAGCCTGTTATTATTCTGTTTTTCTACCTAAAACGCGCAGATCAGAAGCAGCTTCATCCCGAACCATCTGCAGATACTTACCCCGCGTTGTTTGGGGGAAGCAGCTTCTGACCTGAAATGGCTGATCCATCCAGCATTGCCAGCTGTTGCGATTCACAAGGCAATCCCTGCAGGTGACACACTCATTAACACAGGAAACAGCCTCTGTTGTCAGCAGAGAATCGCATATGTTGATCAGCTACCCAGTCCCCAGCTTGGACGCCAAGCTGCCATCCCAAAGCTACAAGCCCAGGGGCCACCTACAAACGCCTTTGTTTGTTTCTTTCTAGCAGAAGTCAGAAGAGCACGGAGCTGGTGAGGCTGAACTTTTCCAACTGCTTTGTTAGTGGCTTGTTTGACACACAATCCCACCCCTCCCCCACTGCCCATGCACCAGTGGTGCCTGATTGCGGTAATATGCTTTGCATAATGATTGTGTTTGCAGGCAAATTTGGCTGAATGCCCGGAAGAGATGCAAAGGGTCTTCATTTTCATCTCCTTTTCTTCTATCGCCACAATCTTTGAGGAGCCAGGGCAGGACTGAAAGCAGCTTGGCAGCTTCAGAAGAAAGAATTTCCACAGCAAGTTTTCAAGAAGAGACTGGATTGCCATCTGTCAGAAATGGTCTCCTGCTTGGGTGGGTGTTGGACTAGATGACCTACAAGGTCCCTTCCAACTCTGTTATCCTATTGCATTCCGTTCCATTCCATTCCATTCCATTCCATTCCGTTCCGTTCCGTTCCGTTCCGTTCCATTCCATTCCATTCCATTCCATTCCATTCCACTCCACTCTCTATTCTATTCTATTCTATTCTATTCTATTCTATTCTATTCTATTCTATTCTATTCTATTCTATTCTATTCTATTCTATTCCATTCCATTCCATTCCATTCCATTCCACTCCACTCTCTATTCTATTCTATTCTATTCTATTCTATTCTATTCTATTCTATTCTATTCTATTCTATTCTATTCCATTCCATTCCATTCCATTCCATTCCATTCTATTCCATTCCATTCCATTCCATTCCACTCCACTCTCTATTCTATTCTATTCTATTCTATTCTATTCTATTCTATTCCATTCCATTCCATTCCATTCCACTCCACTCTCTATTCTATTCTATTCTATTCTGTTCTGTTCTGTTCTGTTCTGTTCTGTTCTATTCCACTCCACTCTCTATTCTATTCTATTCTATTCTATTCTATTCTATTCTATTCTATTCTATTCTATTCTATTCTATTCTATTCTATTCTATTCTATTCCATTCCATTCCATTCCATTCCATTCCACTCCACTCTCTATTCTGTTCTATTCTGTTCTGTTCTGTTCCGTTCCATTCCGTTCTGTTCTCTGTTCATGCCTGAATTATGGGACATGCTTTAACAGAATAGCAGAGATGGAAGGGACCTTGGAGGTCCTCTAGTCCAACCCTCTGCACAAGAAGGAGACCCTATACTATTTAATATGGTCATTTTTAACTTTACAATTCTTTAACTTTTAATTTTAAAAACCTCTTGCAGAAAGATTGTCTAGGAATGGTGGGTTACATTAACTTCTGAGCTTCCCAGCTTGGAGCACTGATCATTAACAAGGCAATGTTTTCCTTCTGTCTTTAGAAGATCCTCCGGATTCAGAAGTTCTGTGGCTAAGGATCATCTAGTTGATCTTATCTAGTTAAAAACTAAGAGGACAGTGTCCTGCCTTCAGATGCTTTGGAGAATAGCTTGACTCCCTCTTCTCGGGGGCAGCCCCTGAGATATTGGAACACTGCTATCATGTCCCCCCTCATCCCTTTTTTCATTAAACTAGACATACCCAATTCCAGCAACCGTTCCTCGTATGTTTTAGCCTCCAGTCCCCTAATCATCTTTGTTGCTCTTCTCTGTACTCTTTCCAGAGTCTCAATATCTTTTTTACATCGTAGTGACCAAAACTGGATGCAGTATTCCAAGGGTGGCCTTACTAAGGCTTTATAAAATAGTATTAACACTTCATGTGATCTTGAGTCTGTCTCTCTATTAATGTAGCTTAGGACTGCATTGGCTTTTTGGGCAGCTGAAGCACCTGGCTGGCTCCTATTTAAGGGATGGTCCACCAGGACCCCAAGATAGGTTCAGGCCTTTGGCAATGTTAAATTCGGAATGGGTTAGTCTCACTTCTTGGTGTCCTGTTCCCTGATCTCTCTGTGAATTGCTAAATAATTCAGGAAAAGTAACCACCCAAAGGTTACGTTCACACGGAACACTTAATGTGATTACTGAATTGATCCTTGTGGGAGAGATTTAGTACAGGTAATCCTTATGGGCACAATTGAGCCCAAAATTTCTGTTGCTAAGTGGGACAGTTGTTAGGTCAGTTTTGCCCCAGTTGTTAAGGAAATCACTGCAGTTGTTAAGTTAGTAACACAGTTGTTAGGTGAATCTGGCTTCCCCTTTGAATTTGCTTATCAGAAGGTCACCAAAGGGGATCACTGACCCTGGGACACTGCGACCGTCACAAATAGGAATCAGCTGCCAAGCTTCTGAATTTTGATCACATGACCACGGGAATGCCACAACTGGCCTAAGTGTGAAAAAACGGTCATCAGTCACTTTTTTTCCGTGCTGTCATAACTTCAAACAGTCACTAAACAAACTATTGTAAATCGAGGACTACCCATTCATGAGTCTCTTAACTAATCAGATGGGCTGAACCTGATTAACACCAACCAAAGTTGGTATGGTTTGTAAAAACCCCCTCTCTTGTAGCACTGATGATGTTCCCTACATGGGTAGTGAAATGTCTGCAGGAAAATAAGTTCAGAGAGTCCTCCTCCTCCTCCTCCTCTTCCTCCTCCTCCTCCTCCTCCTCCTCCTCCTCCTCCTCCTCCTCCTCCTCTCTGCAAATCCCCTCCCTCCTAGCACTGATGATGTTCCTTAGTTTGTTCATGAAACATCTGCAGCGAGCAACCAGACAGTGGGACGGAGTGGACGGGCTCTTAACTAGGCTTATTTGGAGGGGGGTTTATATTAGGCGCACGCTAAAAAATCATGCTAGGACTTATTTTCTGGGTGGGTCTTATTTTCGGGAAAACATGATACAATAAAACAGCCAAGTTCGGTTCTCTACAACTGAGATATCCGGTGTATTGTGTTCCAAATGGCGATCTGTCTGTATTCGAAAGTCTCATAAGATCTTCTTCTTCTTCTTCTTCTTCTTCTTCTTCTTCTTCTTCTTCTTCTTCTTCTTCTTCTTCTTCTTCTTCTTCTTCTTCTTCTTCTTCTTCTTCTTCTTCTTCTTCTTCTTCTTCTTCTTCTTCTTCTCCTCCTCCTCCTCCTCCTCCTCCTCCTCCTCCTCCTCCTCCTTCTTCTTCTTCTTCTTCTTCCTCTCCTCCTCCTCCTCCTCCTCCTCTCCTCCTTCTCCTCCTCCCTTCTATCACTGACGATATTCCCTAGTTGGGTAAAGAAATGTCTGCAAGAAAACAACTAAGCTCCAAGAGGACCCCAAAGGGGGCTTTGTGTGTGCGTGTGCTTGTGTTAGTATTTGGGCAGAGATCTCCCGAGTGCTGCTTCACCAGCCTTCCTTCCATTGTCGATTCCAAACTCATCCTGCTATCTCTGCATTTCTGCTGCTTGTCAGTGTGCAAAGTCGCTTTGATTCATGTCTCAGGTGTCTTCCTTAGCAAGCCATTTTGTCCGCCAAGCGAGGAGACAGATGCAAACTTTCAGGCCGCAGTCTCTGCTACCCAATTCCTCACTTTGACATCACATTAGATTTCCCAACCAGGATCGCCTAGAGGGATTGTCACTCTCTCTTGAAAAGTGGTGGCGCCAAGTGAGAAGACGCTCGAAGTCAAGTCCCAAATCTGGTGGAAGGGTCTCAATAGAATCTTAATTGCTTAGGTCAGGGATTATACAAAAATAAAAAAGGAAATGTATTGTCTATATGTAGTTTTTATTTACTGTATTGGTTTTTTTTTTTTTTTGTATTTCTGGGTTGGTATTCTTTTTTTTCTCTTTCGGCAGCCCTAGGCATACTTAAATTTTTTAAAAAGCCGTCTTCCTTCTCTTGGGTTGAGTGGGAGAAAAATGTTCTCTCTCTCTCTCTCTCTCTCCCTGCCTCCCTCTTTCTTTCTCTCTCTCTTTCTCCTTCTCTCTCTCTCTCCCTACCTCCCTCTTTCTCCTTCTCTCTCTCTCCCTGCCTCCCTCTTTCTTTCTCTCTCTTTCTCCTCTCTCTCTCTCTCTCCCTGCCTCCCTCTTTCTTTCTCTCTCTCTTTCTCCTTCTCTCTCTCTCTCCCTACCTCCCTCTTTCTCTCTCTTTCTCCTTCTCTCTCTCTCCCTGCCTCCCTCTTTCTTTCTCTCTCTTTCTCCTTCTCTCTCTCTCCCTGCCTCCCTCTTTCTTTCTCTCTCTCTTTCTCCTTCTCTCTCTCCCCGCCTCTCTTTCTCTTTCTCCTCTCTCTCTCTCCCTGCCTCCCTCTTTCTTTCTCTCTTTCTCCTCTCTCTCTCCCTGCCTCCCTCTTTCTCTCTCTTTCTCCTTCTCTCTCTCTCCCTGCCTCCCTCTTTCTCTCTCTTTCTCCTTCTCTCTCTCTCCCTGCCTCCCTCTTTCTTTCTCTCTCTTTCTCCTTCTCTCTCTCTCTCTCTCCCTGCCTCCCTCTTTCTTTCTCTCTCTCTTTCTCCTTCCCTCTCTCTCTCTTTCTCCCTGGTCTCTCTCTGTCTCTCTCTCTCTCTCTTCCCTCCCCTTTTCCATTTCTCTCTTTCTCTCTCTCTCTTTCTCCCTTCTCCCTCCCTCCCTCTTTCTCCCTTCTCCCTTCCTCTCTCTCTCTCCTTCCCTCTCTCCCTCTCCCCCTCCCCTTAGAAAGGAATTGGGTTGGAAGGCTCGGAGGTCCTCAAAAAAGAGATCTGGGGGAGTCCAAGACAGGAAAGGTGTTATAGGTTAAGACCAGCAGCTTAAACTGGGACAGGAACCAGTTTGTAAGGTCTTATAGGGCTGATCGAATGCCTGCTTTTGGTCCCGACATATTGATGTGGGGTTTGGTGTTCATTCACGTTTCTGGACTACCTTCTAGGATGGGTCTCACGTCAGTTGTCTTCTTGAGTCAAGTGGATGACTCCTTTTTTTAAGCAGCAGTACAGAACAATATTTATCCAACTTAGCATCTGGAAGATGGGTGGACTTCAACTCCCAGAATTCCCCAGCCAGCTTAGGTCAGCTATAGCTGACTCAGGAATTCTGGGAGTTGAAGTCCATGAGTCATAAAAGAGCCGAGGTTGCCTACCCCTGACCTAGGTTGACGAACATTGGTATAGAACAGGGGTCTTCAAACTTGGCAACTTTAAGACTTGTGGACTTCAACTCCCAGAATTCCTCAGCCAGAGCTGGCTGAGGAATTCTGGGAATTGAAGTCCACAAGTCTTAAAGTTGCCAAGTTTGAAGACCCCTGTTAGAGAAGGTGCTGATGTTGGCTGTGACCTTCTTTTAGAATTATTTTTTGAGCTTTATAGCACTAACTGACTCATTCTGAATTTGTACGGGTAGTTCTCAACTTATAACCATGCATTTAGTGATGGTTCTAAGCCACAACGGCACTGAAAAAAAGTGGCTTACAACTGGTTCTCACGCTTATGACTATCACAGCATCCCCTTGGCCATGTAATCAAAATTTGAGCGTTTGTTAACCAGTCTGCATTTACAATAGTTGCACTGTCCCTGGGTCACATGACCTTAAATGACTTTCCCAGCCAGCTTCCATCAAACAAAATCAATGGGAGAAGCTGGTTTCTCTTAATGAGTGTGTGATTCACTTAACAACTGCAGCGATTTGCTTAACAATGGCAAAAAGGTAGTAAATCAGGCAAGACTTATTTAACAACCCCCTTGCTTAAGAATGGAAATGCTAGTTTCAATTGTCATCGTAAGCTGAGGACTTCTTCTTTAGCTCTGCAGTCTAAATAATATTAATAACCAAAAGTTATCAGAATTTAGATCATCCTATGGAGGTTTTCTTTATCAAACCAGGATTGCAACTGGCTCAACAGGCTTAGGGATCCAGGAGAGAGGATTTCAAGGAGATCCCTCATCCCATTCAAAGCGATTCTTCTTTCATTATCAGGTAGATTTTGCCAGATGTTAGCTACTCTTCAATTTCACCTTCTTGCATATGTTGTTAAAGTGCTTGGCAACAAGTGTGTGTAGACTAGTCAGATGTTTCAATTATTATGATCTGTGGCACAGTCAGCCAGATGTTCAGACTGGATGTGGCATTGAGTCTTTCCCAAGGACTTGGGATAGGCATTATTTATTATTATTGTTATTGTTATTGATCATCGCACAGTCAGCCAGCTGTTCAGACTGGATTTGGCATTTTTGTCTACCTATCGAGTCCTTATCAAGGACCTGGGATAGGCAGATGTGGATGTTTGATGGTATTACAGATATCGTCGCAGGACGGAAGCAGTTCCTAGTAAGGCCACCTTTTGCAATTGACTAATGGCAAATTTATCAATGCCAATGGTGTTCAAGTGGTGCTCCAGTTGTACACCATTGGCATTGACAAATTCGCCATTAGTCTATTATTGTTGTTGTTGTTGTTGTTGTTGTTGTTTCTTCTGTTACTTTGCATGTACACTGAGAGCTTCTGCACTGGAGACAAATTCCTTGTTTGTCTAGTCACACTTGGCCAAATTATTCTATTCCATTCCATTCCATTCCATTCCATTCCATTCCATTCCATTCCATTCCATTCCATTCTATTCTATTCTATTCTATTCTATTCTATTCTATTCTATTCTATTCTATTCTATTCTATTCTATTCTCCTCCCCTCCCCTCCCCTCTCCTCCCCTCTCCGTCTCTTTCCTTCTCTCCTAATGTTCTAATATTCTTCTAAGTGCCTCATGGCAGCTGAGCTTTCCCTTTAAACACCCGATTTGCCTATTTGCCTTATCAACAAAGGCAAAGAGATTCAGGAGGCAGCCTTTGGACTCCTTTTGAGAAACTAAGCACATGCCTAAATGAGAATGCCCAGGCAGATTGGTCTTCCCAGCAGGGAGAGAAGAGCCTTAATTGTGTTCCTGTGTGAACCTCTCTTCCTTTCATGCTCCAGAGTGTGGAGGAAAGAGATAGGGGTCTGAAAAGCTTAAATTGCGCTAAAGAGGAAGGGGCGGACGGGTGAAGTTGCATCGGTGTAACATTTATTCCACTTTTCCCTAGATCTGCTTCGCTATACTATTATTAGGTGGGCTAGTCTAGGAGAAGCAGAACCAAGGAGGTCTTCTAGTCTTACCCCCTGCCCAAGGCAGGAATCCTCATCCCATCCGGACAAATGGTTGTCCAATCCAGATTGTCTCTTCTGTTCTGTTCTGTTTTGTTCTTTCTACCTTACCCTACCCTACCCTACCCTACTCTACTCTACTCTACTCTACTCTATACCCCACCCTACCCCACCCTACCCTACCCTACCCTACTCTACTCTACTCTATACCCCACCCTACCCTACCCTATCCTACTCTACTCTACTCTGCTTTATACCCCACCCCACCCTACCCCACCCTACCCTACCCTACTCTACTCTGCTTTATACCCCACCCTACCCCACCCTACCCTACCCTACTCTACTCTACTCCATTCCATTCCATTCCATTCCATATTTTCTATTCTATTCTATTCTATTCTATTCTATTCTATTCTATTCTATTCTATTCTATTCTATTCTATTCTATTCTATTCTATTCTATTCTATTCTTCCACATTCCATTCATTCCATTCCGTTCCATTCCGTTCCGTTCCATTCCATTCCATTCCATTCCATTCCATATTCTATATTCTATTCTATTCTATTCTATTCTATTCTATTCTATTCTATTCTATTCTATTCTATTCTATTCTATTCTATTCCATTCCATTCCATTCCATTCCGTTCCATATTTTCTATTCTATTCTATTCTATTCTATTCTATTCTATTCTATTCTATTCTATTCTATTCTATTCTATTCTATTCTATTCTATTCTATTCTATTCTATTCTATTCCTCCACATTCCATTCCATTCTGTTCCATTCTGTTCCATTCCATTCCATTCCATATTCTATATTCTATATTCTATATTCTATTCTATTCTATTCTATTCTATTCTATTCTATTCTATTCTATTCTATTCTATTCTATTCTTCCACATTCCATTCCATTCCATTCCGTTCCATTCCGTTCCGTTCCGTTCCATTCCATTCCATTCCATATTCTATATTCTATTCTATTCTATTCTATTCTATTCTATTCTATTCTATTCTATTCTATTCTATTCTATTCTATTCTATTCTATTCTATTCTATTCTATTCTATTCCATTCCGTTCCATATTTTCTATTCTATTCTATTCTATTCTATTCTATTCTATTCTATTCTATTCTATTCTATTCTATTCTATTCTATTCTATTCCATTTCATTCTATTCTATTCTTGAACCAGATTATTTGAATATGTATTTTGAAATCATGCAGTGATACAAAGGAATTTTTTGAGGTTGTTTATGAATGTAGTATAGGCAGTCCTCGACTTACGACAATTGACCCCAAAATTTATGCTAAGGAAGAGTTTTGCTCCATTTTATGACCTTTCTTGCCACAGCTGTTAAGTGACTCGGAGCAATTATTAAGTTAGTAACATGGCTGTTAAGTGACTCTGGCTTCCCCACTGAGGTCGCAAAGGGGATCATGTGAACCAGGGAAATTGCAAACATCATAAATATGAGTCAGCAGCCAAGCCTCTGAATTTTGATGCTACAATGGTCAAAAATGCTCATCAGTCACTTTTTCAGAATAAGAGAATAGAATAAAAGAATAACAGAGTTGGAAGGGACCTTGGAGATCTTCTAGCCCAACCCCTTGCTCAAGCAGGAAACCCTATACCCGGGTAGGCAACCTTGGCTCTTTTATGACTCCTGGACTTCAACTCCCAGAATCCCTGAGCCAGCCATGTTGAGAGGAAAGGGAGAGGTTTCCAAGCTGAGCCATGCTGGCTCAAGAATTCTGGGAGTTGAAGTCCACGAGTCATAAAAGAGCCAAGGTGGCCTACCCTGGCCCTATACCATTTCAGAAAATGGTTATCTAATCTCAACCTTCAGTACTGTTGTAACTTCGAACAGTCACTAAACAGATGCTATAAATCGAGGACTCCTTGTAATTACCTGTATTCCCTGGCTTAAACAATTCCTCCCTTTTTCTCATGAGCTTCTTCCCTTTGGATCCTGTTCTGGTGGTGGACTGTAATCTGAGCTACCTTTGCAGGCGTGTCTTCCCTTCCCCTCCCCTCCCCAGATTCAGGAGGTGAGCCTGCTTGTCATTAGACCAATCTGCGATTGGAGATGGTAGTTCTGCACACCCTTCCTTGCTGCAAGGGTCATTCAGGAAACGGGCAACGTTTTTCGAATTAACTCGACTCAGACGTCCGACGGGCTTCCTGGAAGGATTAAGGCCTGTTCTCTGGACCGTGGCTTTCCCAGCACGTCTTTTAATTGAATCCCTCCTCCTTCTGGACAGGAGGACATCATGAGGATGCTAACAAGCCTGTCCTGGAGAAGCATCTGGGTAGCTGGAATATGACAAGATAAGCCCATTTGGACTTAGTCGGGGGGGGGGGGGAGAGAATGCTTCCCATCTCTTTGGCTTTGGAAAGGCAGACCCAGAGCTGCCTAATTGGAGATGTCAGGCCCAGCATGATGGCCCCGCGGGCTGTCGGAAGAGCAGGGTGGTTGATATGCATGGCTGCTCAGGTGCTTCCACCCCTTGGCTTCTGGAGGAAGAAGAGTGAAACCAGGAGGAACCGACTTGGATGTCAACAACCCTCCTGGCTTTTGTATGGGTGCAGCCGATTGCCTGAGAGAACAATGTCAGCCTCTCCCTCCAGGCATTGATCCAAGTTTTGTGGAGGAGGAACACCATCTCCAGGCCTGCCTGCTGCTTCCCGCCCCACCTCCCATGTTGATGGAGAGGATGGACAGCAGGACTGTCTGTGGCTGGAAGGCAGTTTAGTGATGAGGATTCTTCCCCAGCCGCTAATCACATCAGCCTGGTTGTAGAACATGGTTTGCTCCCCACTGGTGACTTTATTGCAACCCTAATAGATAAGACAATAAGATCTGGTTGGGGGGGGAGGAGGAGGGGGTGAGGAGGTGGACTGTTGGATCCTTGGTGCTCCCTGAGCTTAGGTGTTTTCTTACAGATGTTTCCTTATCCAACTAGGTAACATCATCAGTCCTAGAGACCTAACCCTTCTCACTTGTAGCATGGATGATGTTACTTAGTTGAATAATGAAATATCTGCAGGAAAGCATCCAAGCTCAGAGAGCACCAAAGACCCCACAGTCCTCCACCTCACTGCAACCCCCTCCCTTCTAGCACTGATGATGTTATTTAGTTGGGTAATGAAACTTCTGCAAGAAAAGACCCCACAATCCTCCTCCTCCTCCCCCTCCTCCCTGCAAACCCCAGTCCCTTCTAGCACTGTTACCTAGTTGGGTCATGAAACTGTGACCTAGTTGGGTCTGCAATAAAGCAAACAAGCTGAGAGAGCACCAAGGATCCCACAATCATCGTCATCATCATCGTCATCGTTGTTGTCATCGTCCTTCTCCTCCTCCTCCTCCTCCTCCTCCTCCTCCTCCTCCTCCTCCTTCTCCTCCTCCTCCTCCTCCTCCTCCTCCTCCCGACAAACCCCACTCCATTCTAGCACTGATGAAGTTATCTAGTTGGCTCATGAAACATCTGCAAGAAAACAACCAAACTCAGAGAGCACCAAGGATCCCACAATCCTCCTCCTCCTCCTCCTCCTCCTCCTCCTTCTCCTCCTCCTCCTCCTCCTCCTCCTTCTTCTCCTCCTCCTCCTGACAAACCCCACTCCATTCTAGCACTTTTGAAGTTATCTACTTGGGTCATGAAACATCTGCAAGAAAACAACCAAGCTCAAAGAGCACTCCCCCCCCTGACAAACCCCACTCCATTCTAGCACTGATAAAGTTATCTAGTTGGGTCATGAAACTGTGACCTAGTTGGGTCTGCAAGCAAGCAACAAAGCTCAGAGAGCACCAAGGATCCCACAGTTGTCATCCTCCTCCTCCATCACCACCACAAATTCTACTCCCTTTGTGAGGTTACCAAGTTGGGTCATGAAATGTCTGCAAGAAAACCACCAAGTTCAAAGAGCACCAAGGACACCACAGTTCAACCCTGAGCTACAGAGATTCTCTCCTATCAGTACAAGGGTGTCTGCCTTAATTCAGAGAAATATGATCCGGAGTCTGGGAACTATGATCTTGTGATGTCTCATTTTACAAATCAAACAAAAGGTGAACATGACAGCAACTGGTTTGATGTGACTGCACCCAATTTTACACACTTTCTCCCATGGTCATGAAGTAATTCACACAGTTGTTAGCTTTATCTAGCTCAGTGTTTCTCAACCTTGACAATTTTAAGGCATTTAAGCAATGCTGGCTGTGGAATTCTGGGAGTTGAAGTCCACATGCCTTAAAATTGTCAAGGTTGAGAAACACTGGCTTCTAGCTTCTCCCACTGATTTTTCCTTGTCAGAAGCTGGATGGGAATTTGCTAATCGCCATCCCATGGCCCCGGGGTGCTACAACCATCGTAATTCCATGCCAGTTGCCAAATTCTAATCATGTGACCATGGGATGCTGCAACAGTCATAAGTGGAGGACTGGTTTAAGCCATTTTTTTCCCCCAGTGATATTGTAACTTTGGACGGTTGTTAAACAAATGGTTTTACATTGAGAGTATCTGAAAAGGTCTCAAATGTCAATCAGAAATACTTGCCAGTTCCAAAAGCCCAAATCATGATCCTGTGACCAGGGGGACATTGCAACAGTCATAAATGCGAGGACCAGTCACGAGCAACTTTTTTCAGCACCCTCGTAGCTTTGAACATTTGCTAAATAAATGCTCGTAAGTTGGGGAATACCTGAAGATGACATTTGCAAGGACAGCTATCTCTTTGGCACCAGTAAACATGATCAGAATCCAGACCTGCAGGATTGTCTATGGCAGAGGTCTCCAACCTTTTGGGCACCAGGGACTGGTTCCGTGGACAGTGGTTTTGTGTGCTGCCTGCTTTGCTTGTTTGTGCGGATCGGTTGCTGACATGCTGTGGCTCAGTACTGCTCCATGAACTGGGGGTTGGGGACCCCTGATCTATGGAAAGGGGAGTTTTTGCAATCCTAGGGGTAGAAAAGTGTAATTTTTGTGGGGAATTCTCTATGGAAATAAATTTGCCTATATTCTGGAAGTCTGACTGCAGAGCTCTGCGCTTTCATTTATTTTTAATTATTTTGGGGACATAATTAAATGAGATTGCTGGGCCATTAAGTGTAATTTTGATTTAAGGGTTTATATAAGGTCCCAAGTGATGTTCACTTATGGCAGATTGGGAAATTTTTACAAAAACCATGATCCGCTCCTTCGGCTTTCATTTTCCCCCTTCCTGGCACTTCTATATAGGCAGTCCTCGACTTACAACCACAAACTGAGGCCAGAATTTTTGTTGCTAAGTGAGACGTTTGTTAAGTGAGTTTTGCCCCATTTTACGACCTCTCTTGCCACAGTTGGTAAGTGAACTGCTGCAATTGTTCAGTTAGTCACATGGTTGTTAAGTGAATCTCGCTTCCCCATTGACTTTCCTCGTCAGAGGGTCGCAAAAGTGGATCACATGACCCCGGGACATGGCAACTGTCATAAGTATGAGTCAGTTTCCAAGGGTCTGGATTTTGATCAGGTGACCACAGGGGTGCTGCAAAAGTCGTAAGCGTGAAAAACGGTCGGTCATAGGTTAACATAGAATTACATAGAAAAACAGAGCTGGAAGGGACCTTGGAGGTCTTCTAGTCCAACCCGCTGCTCTGACAGGAAACCCTCTACCATTTCAGAGAAATGGTTCTCCAATCTCTTCTTAAAAGCCTCCAGCGATGGAGTACCCACAACTTCTGGAGGCAAGCCAGAAATTAGAGAAAAAGAAAGACAATCTAAAGAAATCTGGTTCATCCCTGCAACTTTTACTGTAACTCCCCATTTCTTCCTGCTCTTAGAAACACTCCTGGCTCCCTCTGGGTGGGTACATTGCTTCATCCATTATATACAGCCTTCCAAATCTCTCATGTTGTTTTTTGTGGAGGTCTTGTCCTACTTCTCTTGGCCTTCTCCTTCCTCTTGACCAGGCATGTCAAACTCACGACATCACATGATGTTGCGTGACGTATTGCAACTTTCCCCCCATTTACGGCAATGGGGTGGGCACAGTTTTGGCATGATGCATCTGGCCCGCGGGTCGGCAATTTGATATGCCTGCTCTTGAGCAATTCACCCTTCCTTCCTTCCTTCCTTCCTTCCTTCCTTCCTTCCTTCCTTCCTTCCTTCCTTCCTTCCTTCCTTCCTTCCTTCCTTCCTTCCTCCCTCCCTCCCTCCTTCCTTCCTTCCTTCCTTCCTACTTCCTTCCCTTTCCTTCTCTCTCTCCCTTCCTACTTCCCTCCCTCCCCCATTTATTTATTTATTTATTTGCTGCCTATCTCCCTTGTAGAGGGGCTCCAGAGGGTGTACCACATCATCGATAAAATCAAACATTACCGTCAGAATAATTTTGGCTTAAAAGATTTTAAAATGATAAAAAAAACACCAGTATAAAAATTTCAGAATGCGAGGCATTCCAAAATGGAAAATTAGCAGTTGTTGATACAGGCGGTGTGGGCGTGGCAGTTTCTCATGTGGCCAGACAGCCGGCCACATGGTTGTGTGGGCCTCAGTATCCCCCATGCAAGGATGCACAGAAGGTCAAAAGATTGGCAGCTCACCTCTTTTGTCACTTGAGCCTCATTCATTCTTTCTAAATTAGAAAAGAAAAGGAGGAGGAGGAGGAGGAGGAGAAGATCCCCCAAAACATACTTCTATGTGTGTCTTCCATGCCCATCCCCCTCCGTATATATTTATAATTCGAAGCACATTCTCTCAGCTCCTCTGCTTTCTTAACCTTCCCTGCTTCTGATTTCCATCACACACTTCTTAAGTACCCCGTTCCTTCTGCATTCGACTTGCTTTTGCCATTCTCTTGACATACTCAACGGTCGCTCCCCTTTATTTAGAAGGGGATGAAAATAAAATCTCCCTGACGCATTTCTGCACACACACGTGGTGTCTTTCTGCCTTGGGGAGGAAGGGCTTGGAAGCCTCCTGCTGGATCCAGTTCAGTTCAGATGGCTTCCCTGGGGATCCTTCCTTGACTTTGTACAACTGCAGGAACCAAAACATCTTATTAGAATTCAGAATGTGGCTGAGTGAAAAGAACCTGGATATTTTGTGTGATGGGACTACACGTTGTATAAAGACAGTCAACACAGATGTGTCAGGTGCGAAAGAACAGGTCCATACATGAAGGTCCAATTAAACTGATTTATTGCTAATTATGCCCATGCACAGGAATCTTTTCAGCTCATGGTCAGCACCTGCTAGGACTCAGACAAGGGTCCATGGAATTCAAGGGAGTTCATTTAGTCATGAAGATTCTAGGCTGATTCCTCATTTCACTCCACCCCCAGCTTCTGCCAGTTCTTCACCTACAGTTGGGTAAATTTAGCAGATAGATAGATGGATGGATGGATGGATGGATGGATGGATGGATGGATGGATGGATGGAGATGTAGATCATGGATGGATGGATGGATGGAGATATAGATAATGAATGGATAGATGGATGGATGCATGGATGGATGTTGTTAGGCAGGAAAGATCAAGTCCACATGTGAAGGTCCAATTAAATTGATTTATTGTTCAAAAGTCCATGCACAGGACTTCTTCTCAACTAACAGTCAGCACCTGCTAGGAGTTAGACAAGGGTCCATGGAATTCAAGGGAGTTGGACTTAGTTCATTTGGTTATGAAGAGATTCTAGGATGATTCCTCATTTCACTCCACCACCAGGTTCTACCAGTCCTTCACCTACAGTTGGATAAATGGACAGATGGAAATATAGATGCTGGATGGATGGACTGATGGATGGATGGTTGTATGTTATGACCGGGAGGTGGGCACGGAAGCAACACAGCCAAAGTAAAGGGTTAACTGCCTTTTATTGCTCCGATTTTCTCCCAAAATTCCCATCATTCACTGCAAGTCCCAGAGCAAGCTCTAAACACAAACACACACCTTGAATAGTTCCTGGCTTCTAGAAGTCCAGGGGAGCAGCACAATTCAGGAAACTTGGTCACTGGGCAACCTCATTGCACGGAGGGTTCGCCTGGACTGCAGCACAACCTGGAGCAGAGCTGTGTTACTGCAAAGTCTGGCAAGGCAAGGCAACGCAAGGCAAGGCAAGGCAAGGCAAGGCAAGGCAAGTCAAGGCAAGGCAAGGCAAGGCAAGGCAAGGCAAGGCAAGGCAAGGCAAGGCAAGGCAAAGGCAAAGGCAAAGGCAAAGGCAAGGCAAGGCAAGGCAAGGCAAGGCAAGGCAAGGCAAGGCAAGGCAAGGCAAGGCAAGGCAAAGCAAGGCAGCAAGATGTTGTTAATAGCAAGTGTGACTAGAAAAATGCAATGCTTGTTCCTGACATGACCCTCCCCACAGTGTCTCTTTAAATCCTATTCCCCAGGTGAGCCTTGGGCGGGGCAACCTCCTTCCTAGTAGTCAGTTCGCCATGCGCTGACTCCACCTCCTCTCCATTCTCCATGCTTGGAAGGGGAGGCAGTTGCTCGTCGGACATCTCCGGAAGTCTGTTGCTCCTCTGCTCTACTCCCTGCCATTTCCATCTCCTTCCCCCTCACTCGGTCATCCTGCACCATCTCTTCCTCTCTGGTGACCCTTCTGAGGCCCTAGAGACCTGGGACTGCCTCTTCCTCCTCCTCCTCCGGTCATTCCTCTTGGCCCAGAGAGGCAACGCCATTTCTTTCCATCAGCTTCAGCTCCATCTCCTCCTCCTTAGACCCGAGCTCTGAAAGGACCATGACAATGGAGATATAGATGATGGATGGATAAATTGATGGATGGATGGATCAGGCAGGAAAGAACAGGTCCAATCAAACTGATTTATTGCTAAAAAAAACCTAGGCACAGGAATGGTTAACACTTGCTTGGAGTTAAATCAGAATCAGTGGAATTCAATGGGGGTTGGAGTTAGTCCATTTGTGGCTACCTAGGGATTCTAGGCTGATCCCTCTTTTCACTCTGCCCCCCCAGGTTCTGCCACTCCTTTTCTTACCTCAGATCTTTTCTTTCTCCTCTTTGAAAATACTAGTATACTAAATATTAGTATTGCCAGATCTAGAGAACTTATATGGAGCATCAGAGCATGGATAGCCAACAACTCAGGGATGCCATCTGTTGTTTTCCAATGATTGTGTTTGAACATATTTGACAAGCACACCCACACCTCCCTTTACAGCACACAATGTAAGTACCAAAGAGGAAATAAAGTGGAAATAGAAAGGCAGAAATCTGTTCTCTTCCACTAACCCCATGGAAAAATGGGAGAATTCCAAGTGTTTCTATCTCTGGATCTCTTAGGGGACTGGAAGCTAAAACATCTGAAGAACAGTTGAGGAATTGTGCATGTCTAGTCTAGTGAAAAGAAGAACTAGGGGAGACATGATAGCAGTATTCCAGTATTTGGGGGGCTGCCACAAAGGGGGGGGGGGTAACCTATTCTCCAAAGCACCTGAAGGCAGGACAAGAAGCAATGGATGGAAAATAATCAAGGAGAGAAGCAACCTAGAATTAAGGAGAAATTTCCGGACAGTGAGAATAATCAATCAGTAGAATGACTTGCCTCCAGCAGTTGTGGATACTCCATCACTGGAGATTTTTAAGAAGAGATTGGACAGCCATTTTTGTCTGATGTAGTATAGGGTTTCCTGTTTGAACAGGGGGTTATACTAGAAGATCCAAGTTCCTTCCAACTCTGTTATTCTACTTGGCTAGACTTTTTGCTCCAGAATGCATCCTGCAGAAGGGTGACCATACTACAAAACATTTGGAGGTTTACACAGCATCCTTCACCTGATTAGCAAATCCACCTGATTTCCAGCTCTGACTGCATATTCCACCATACACTGAGCAGTTTGGGTTTGCACACCCCATTATATAGACCAGTGTTTCTCAACCTTGACCATTTTAAGGCATGTGGACTTCAACTCCCAGAATTCCATAGCCAGCATTGCTGGCTGTGGAATTCTGGGAGTTGAAGTCCACATGCCTTAAAATGGTCAAGGTTGAGAAACACTGATATAGACAAATGGAGAGTGTAAAACTTAGCTCTCCTTGACTTGCCAAACAATTTGGGGCAAACCCAGCCACTAAACTGATCTGTTCGCCGACGCAGCATTCCTGCACTTGGCAATTTTCATTTTCAAAGGTTGCTAACAATTAGCTGGGCATCAAGGCCCCATTCAGTCTACAGGTCACCACTGCCTTGGCAATTTTGAGATGTGTGGACTTCAACTCCCAGAATTCCCCAGCCATCCTGAAACAACCTCCCAATTTATATCATCATTTCCATGATTGTCCTGCAAAGCAGGGGAAAAAAAAAAAACCCAAATGCACAGGTACAGAATAAACCATATCTGGGTCAATAGTAGCAACTCTGAGAGGGATCTTGGAGTCCAAGTGGCTCATCACCTAAACATGAGCCAGCCATGTGCGGCAGCAGCCAAAAAGGCCAACACAGTCCTAGGCTGCATCAACCGAGGGATAGAATCAAGATCACAAGAAGTGTTAGTACCTCTTTATATTGCGCTGGCGAGGCCACACTTGGAATATTGCATCCGTTTTTGATCGCCATGATATAAAAAAGATGTCAAGACTCTAGAAAGAGAGCAGAGAAGAGCAACAAAGTGATAAAGGGGAGTGGAGACCAAATGGTATGATGAACAATTGAAGGAACTAGCTATGTCTAGTCCAGGGATAGGCAACCTCGGCTCTTTTATGACTCATGGACTTCAGCTCCCAGAATTCCCGAGTCAGCATAGCTCACTCAGGAATGCTGGGAGTTGAAGTGCACAAGTCATAAAAGAGCCAAGGTTGCCTACCCCTGGTCTAGTCTAACAAAGAGAAGGAACAGGGGGACATGATAACTCTCTTCCAGTATTTTAGGGGCTGTCAAAGAGAGGAGGGGGTTGATGTACTCGCTTGAGGCTAGGACAAGAAACAACAGGTGGATGATCATTAAAGAGGGATCTAACCTATAATGAACAGCACCCTCCACAGTGGGGTCATTTCTTATTTTTATCCCCACCCTTAAAAAAAAGCTTTTCACTAAATCATCATGACTAATATCCCAGGTTGATCCTCCTCCTCCTCCTCCTCCTCCTCCTCCTCCTCCACCACCACCACCACCACCACCACCACCACCACCACCACCACCACCACCCATCTTACAGAAGGAAATTGTTCAGGCTGATGATGTTCTGTATCAAGTCCTTGGTCTTTTGGCTTGTCCTAAAGCTCTTGCCTTCCTTCTCCCCCAGAGCCCCTTATGAATATTTCACCACTTTCTGACACCCCCCCCCGACCCCCATAGTGGCCATCATCCATCATGCTCTTGATGAAATGAGGAAGGCAAGAGAAGAGAGGAACCCAGGCATTTGTTGCAATCTGAAGTTCCTGGGTCAAGTCAACTGCCCCCCTGAGACATCTTCAATTAAACCTCTGCACTCATAACTTTATCCAAATTGGTGCTAAAATTAACGAAGGGATGGTTCCTGTACAAGAGGAGGAGGAGGAGGAGGAGGGGCACATGTGCTTTGAGCGAGCTGGTGCATTTGGCCAGGGGGAGAGGAGAAGATGGAAGGACAGATGGGATAAGAGACTTGAGGAGAGGGAGGTCTTGCTGACAGGAAAGGAAATTAAGACGCAAGGAAACAAGAAAGCGAGAAGCTCGGGGAGGTAACTGAGTAGAAAATTAAAATTATTCAGCTACAGAAAAAGGTACAGAATGATTTCAAGGCAGGCAAAATCTAGGGAGGAGACTCAGAGATCCAGCTGCTGGTGGAGAGGAGAGTGAGGAGGGAGAACAACAGAAGAAAAATGGATGGTCATGAGATGTCTCCTGGAGCAGGTGAGGTGAGCTCCACTGCCTGTCAACGGGAGAAAGAATAAACCTGAGGAAACCAGAAGGAGTTGAGTTATGAGGCTCAGGTTAGGTAGCTATTTTGTCTTCATAATAGAAAGCTGACAAGCTTTCTAAGAGAACTGGGGGTGGAACAGAAGCCTTAGCCCAGCTGTGAGCTCCATCTTCTTCTAGATTTGTGTCCAAATGGGATGGGGGGGGGAGGCTTGTACATAATTCACCTTTGTTTCTGCAGTTGTCCAAACAAACATGAGGAGATGAAGAAGCTAGACTCTGTTTGGTCTAATTTGTCACCTCTAAGATGAGATGGGATGAGATAGATGAGAGAGAAGAGAAGGACAGGGAAGAAAGGGAAGAAAGAGAAGAGAAGAGAAGAGAAGAGAAGAGAAGAGAAGAGAAGAGAAGAGAAGAGAAGAGAAGAGAGTTGGAAGGGACCTTGGAAGTCTTCTGGTCCAACCCCTGCCCAAAGCAATGGATGGAAACTGATCAAGGAGAGAACCAACCTAGAACTAAAACAGTAATTTCCTGTAAGTGAGAACAATCAACCAGTGGAACAGCTTCCCTGAAGAAGTTGTGGGTGCTCCATCACTGGAGGCTTTCAAGAAGAGACTGGACAGCTATTTGTCTGAAATGGGATAGGATCTCTTGCCTGAGCAGGGGGTTGGACTAGAAGACCTCCAAGATCCCTTCCAACTCTGTTATTCTCTGTTATTCGGTTAAATATGGGATGTCCGAGGTCCAGAGAGCCCCCTGACTCAGAAAAAAACCTTCTTTGACCCAATTTCACAGACGTATAATAATTGACATCTAGTTGAAATAAGATCTAGTTGAAATAGTTTCCACTAGAAGTCAACAACATACCTCACTCCCTACCAGATACACACAGACATTTATTCAATCTTTGTCTGGATCCACAAAGTAAGAAATGAATAGTTTCATCAGCCATAAACCAGAATGCACCAAGGGGGGGGTGTACTATTGTCTGGGATGCTGCTGCTGTGTCTCTGAACTCCAGCCATCACAGATCACGTGAAATGAACCTGTTCAGGCCACCAGGATTGAAATATTTTTCTTTCCATCATCTCATTTGCCAAGTCCACCCCTAGCCGCGTAGAATCAACATTCTGCATCCATTCACATGTATATTTCCGTGACAAACGGAAATCCTACAATTAGAATCTGCTCCTACTCATTTCTTTTACAATATTTAAAAAAAAAATCCACCCAGATGTTCAGATCCTGGCCAAGGCCAAGTACCTACAGGGCATGTTTGGCAGTCCTGCTTTGCCACCTAAAACTCTTTACCTGCAGAAGAGGAGTGGGCAGCCCCTGACTTGTCATCATGTATCGATCTCTTGAGCTTCTGTCTTTCAGTTGTCTGGATTCCTCAGGTCATTTTACTGAAATTTGACAGCAAAATCCCTCCTTCTCCTTCTCCTTCTCTTTCTCCCTCCCAGTGTTCTCCTACTTCCCCTTCCTCTTCGTCTTCCCCCTCCTCCTTCTCCTTCTCTCCCTTCCAAGCTTCTCTTCTTCCTCCTTCTCCTCCTTCTCCTCCTCTTTCTCCTCTTCCTTTTCCTCCCAAGCCTCTCCTACTTCCCCTTCCTCTTTGTCTTCCCCTTCCCCTCCTCCTTCTCTCCATCCCAAGCTTCTCTTCCTTCTCCTTCTCCTTCTCCTCCTCCTCCTCTCATTCTCCTCCTCCTCTTTTCCATCCCCTCTTCCTTCTCCTCTTCCTCTTCCTCCCAAGCTTCTCCTACTTCCCCTTCCTCTGTCTACCCCTTCCCCTCCTCCTTCTCTCCATCCTAAGCTTCCCTTCCTTCTCCTTCTTCTCCTCCTCCTCTCATTCTCATTCTCATTCTCATTCTCCTCCTCCTCTCCATCCCCTCCTCCTTCTCCTCCTCCTCTTCCTCCCAAGCTACTCCTACTTCCCCTTCTTCTTTGTCTTCCCATTCCCCCTCCTTCTCTCCATCTCAAGCTTCTCTTCCTTCTCCTTCTCCCCCCCTCCTCCTCCTCCTCTCATTCTCATTCTCCTCCTCCTCCTCTTCTCCATCCCCTCCTCCTTCTCCTCTTCCTCTTTCTCCCAAGCTTCTCCTACTTCCCCTCCCTCTTTGTCTACCCCTTCCCCTCTTCCTTCTCTCCATCCCAAGCTTCCCTTCCTTCTCCTTCTCCTTCTCCTCCTCCTCCTCCTCTCATTCTCATTCTCCTCCTCCTCCTCTTCTCCATCCCCTCCTCCTTCTCCTACTTCCCCTTCCTCTTTGTCTACCCCTTCCCCTCTTCCTTCTCTCCATCCCAAGCTTCCCTTCCTTCTCCTTCTCCTTCTCCTCCTCCTCTCATTCTCATTCTCCTCCTCCTCTCCATCCCCTCCTCCTTCTCCTCCTCCTCTTCCTCCCAAGCCTCTCCTACTTCCCCTTCCTCTTTGTCTACCCCTTCCCCTCCTCCTTCTCTCCATCCCAAGCTTCCCTTCCTTCTCCTTCTCCTTCTCCTCCTCCTCCTCCTCTCATTCTCATTCTCATTCTCCTCCTCCTCCTCTTCTCCATCCCCTCCTCCTTCTCCTCTTCCTCTTCCTCTTTGTCTACCCCTTCCCCTCTTCCTTCTCTCCATCCGAAGCTTCCCTTCCTTCTCCTTCTCCTTCTCCTCCTCCTCCTCCTCTCATTCTCATTCTCATTCTCCTCCTCCTCCTCTTCTCCATCCCCTCCTCCTTCTCCTCTTCCTCTTCCTCCCAAGCTTCTCCTACTTCCCCTTCCTCTTTGTCTACCCCTTCCCCTCTTCCTTCTCTCCATCCCAAGCTTCCCTTCCTTCTCCTTCTCCTCCTCCTCCTCCTCCTCCTCTCATTCTCATTCTCTTCCTCCTCCTCCTTCTTTCTCCTCCTCCTCTTCCTCCCTCTCCTCCCTCTCCTCTCTCCTCCCCTCCCTCCCTCCTCTCATGAGGAAAGATGGGTGTTTCTCAACTAGAACATGTGCCCTTGTGGGACCCAGAAGGACTTGGGATGTGGGCGTGATTCAGACATCCCCAAATCCTTGCACAATGAAAAGAGAGAGCAAGAAGAGTAGAGGAAGACAAAGAGCCCATCTCCACCAAGGTCACCAGATTTTGGCCACCGCAGCGACAGATTGCAGTGGGCAGGAAAAAGAGGTGGCTCTTCGCCACCACAGTTGCTGGGAAGTCTCTTGGCACACATTTGAGAGAAGCAAGTAACGATAAGCCAAAATTGGACAGTAGTGCAGTTAGGATAGCATCAACATTTTCTTTCGACGGAGTTAAGCGCACCCATCCTTGTCTCCATCCTTTCTCCAGCAAGGAGAAAGACTTTATTTCCTTTGGAGAGGAACTCACATTTACATGAGGGGATAGAAGGGAACTTCTATCAAATTTGCAGTCGACACCAAGCTGACTGGAATAGCCAACACTCCAGAAGATAGACTCAAAACCCAGATGCACCTCGACAGGCTTTTTCACTGGACCCCATCCTACGAAATGAAATTCAAGAATGAAAAAAGTAAGGTTCGACATTTAGGCAAGAAAAATCAAATGTACAGCTACAGATTAGGTGAAGCCTGGCTCAATAGTAGCAACTGTGAGAGGGATCTCGGAGTCCTAGTGGACAATCACTTATATAGGAGCCAGCCGTGGGCTGCAGCTGCCAAAAAGGCCAACACAGTGCTAGGCTGCATTAACAGAGGGATAGAATCAAGATCACGTGAAGTATTAATACCACTTTACAAGGCCTTGGTAAGGCCACACTTGGAATACTGCATCTAGTTTTGGTCACCACAATGTAAAAAAGATGCCGAGACTCTAGAAAGAGGGCAGAGAAGAGCAACAAAGATGATCAGAGGACTGGAGGCTAAAACATACAAAAAATGGTTACCGGAATTGGGTAGATCTCGTTTAATGAAAAGAAGGACTAGGGGCGACAGGAAAGCAGTCTTCCAATATCTCAGGGGTTGTCACAAAGGGGGGGTCAACTTATTCTCCAAAGCATCTGAAGGCAGGACAAGAAACTAAGCAAGGAAAGCAGCAACCTAGAACTAAAAAGAAATTTTCCTAACAATGAGAACAATTAACCAGCGGAACAGAAGTTGCGTCCAGAAGTTGCGTCCAGGTGCTCCAACACTGGAGGATTTTCAGAAGAGATTGGACAACCATTTGTTTAAAGTATTATAAGTTTTCCTGTCTGAGCAGGCCCTTCTGTTGAAACATTTCATTGTGATGCCTTCCACCAGCAGAAAAAAGGAATTCATTTACTTTTGGCTGAGATGCAAGTTGCTAAAATGCAACTCCAAACTTTTCCTCAATACATTTGAATTAATTCCATGCTATTTCTGATGATGGAATGAATTCCTGACCTTGCCTTCTACCGTTTCAGCAGGAAAAAAAAAATAATGCACCCAACAGCACGCTTGCAATTGTTACGTAATTCAAATACACTGTAGCCAATAAATATCAATAGCACAAGTCAAGTCAACGTATATTCTTCGAGAAAGCAGAGCGTTGTTGTCTCTCTTTCCCATGTTCTTTGATATTTTGGGGTGTAAGAAAGGAAGGATGGACCACACAAAGGTGTCCATGGCAGGAAGGGGATATAAAAAAAATATCAAGATAGTGCAGTGGTTCTCAACCTGTGGGTCGGGACCCCATCTGGGGTTGAACGACCATTTCACGGGGGTCGCCAAACAATGCAGTCCGCCATTTTTCCCCCCTTTTCCTTAGCTGTGCTACTCCCTTTTATTCTATTGGTTTTTGAAAGCCAATAGAATAGACTCTCTTGAATAGAGTCTAATTCTATTGGCTTTCAAAAGCCAATAGGAATTGTCCAGGCTGTCTCTGCCCTGCTGAGCCCGCTAAAAGTCCCATTCTGCAAACGGTGCTGCACCAGTTGAGTAGTCCTTGACTTACAACCGGTTGAGTAGTCCTCGACTTACGACCGGTTGGGGGTCGCGGCATTAAAAAGGTTGAGAACCACTGAGATAGTGGCTGTGAATACAGTAGTGACCAAGATTGTGGAAACCTTTTGGGAAAAGTGTATTTTTGAGGTTTGATGGCTAATAACACCACTTTTTTTGGGAGTAGTACCATAAAATTATATATTAGTGGAAAGATAATTTATCAATAATGCAACAAAGTTTGTTCAATTATCTGTACTGTATTCTTTGAAAAGTTAGAGCCAAATAACCAGAAAAAGGAAGCACAACTTGCTTAGGCTGATATCAGGTAGCTTTCCTTCATCTGATTGTAGCCAATGAGCTGAGTGTTTTGAGAGCCAATCAGGTGTCATCTTGTTTTGACAATGAGCAATCAGATCAAGGTGGGATTCAGTGATTGATGTCATGGATTGAAACTGAGAGAAGGACATTTGTCAGTGTGTTATTATGTGATCGCTATCAAGTTGGTTCAGGTTTTTTTGTGTTCTTTCATTTAGTGAGCTTGTAAAATGTAATAGAATTAAAGTAATGGTACAAAGAGTTGATTGGTTGCCCAGAAAGTGATGTAAAATAGTATTATTAAATGAACAAGGCTACAGTTATAAAGAAATTAGAAGAAAAATGGGTGGAAACTTAACCAAAGGTGGCATTTCTACTGTATAGTTTTCCCAAAAGGTTTCTGTACATGTAAGAAAATGATGGGCTTTAAGACTCTGATCTTGACCTGTTTTGAGACACATGTCACTGCTTGGTCAAAAATAAGTCTCTGTTTTTCATCTGGAAAAATTAACTGCTGTAATTAAAGGGAAATTAAAGGGAAAAGTGGTATCTTGTTGAGTTTCTACTGGAAAATTAGTTCTAGACTTTGGGCCTGAAATAGAAAGAAAAATGAACTTTTGATTTTGGGTATTGATAATTCAGTTAGTTGATATTCTAGAAATGGCGAATCCAGCTAGTCCTTGACTCTCAACCGTTTAGTGACTGTTTGAAGCTACAACGGCACTAAAGAAAGGACCGTTTTTCACACTTACAACCGTTGCAGCTTCCCCCCTGGTCACGTGTTCAGAATTTGGGCACTTGGCAACTGGCATGTACTGTATTTGTGACGGTCGCAGTGTTCCAGGGTCACGTGATCCCCTTTTGCAAACTTCTCACAGGTAAAGTTGATGGGGAAGCTAGATTCACTTAACAACCATGTCACTAACTGAACAACTGCAGGGATTCACTTAACAACGGTGGCAAGAAAGGTCATAATATAGGGCAAAACTCACTTTACAACTGTCTCCCTTAACAATGCAAATTTTGGGTTCAACAGTGATTGTAAGTTAAGGACTACCTGTACTCACTAAATATAGGTAGTCCTCAACTTATAGCCAAGAAAGCCGGCTGGGTGACTTTGGGCCAATCACCAGCAGACAGGGAGTTCTAGTCCCGCCTTAGGCATCAAACCTGGCTGGGTGACTTTGGGCCAATCACCAGGACACTGTGAATTCTAGTCCCGCCTTAGGCATGAAAGCCAGATGGGTGACTTTGGGCCAGTCACCAGGAGACAGGGAGTTCTAGTCCTGCCTTAGGCATGAAACCTGGATGGGTGACTTTGGGCCAATCACCAGGACACTGTGAATTCTAGTCCCGCCTTAGGCATGAAAGCCGGCTGAATGACTTTGGGCCAGTCACCAGGAGACAGGGAGTTCTAGTCCCGCCTTAGGCATGAAAACCAGATGGGTGACTTTGGGCCAATCACCAGGAGACTGTGAATTCTAGTCCTGCCTTAGGCATGATAGCTGTCTGGGTCACCTTGGGCCAGTCCCTCTCTCTCAGCCCAGCCCACTTCACAAGATTGTTGTGAGTAAAATAGGAGAAGCAAAGTGTGTTGGATATGTTCATCGCCTTAAGTTATTTGTAAAAATAACCAAGCCAGCACACAAATAAATAACTAAATAATTAAATAACCAACCAACCAACCAACTAACTAACCAATTAAATAACTAAATAACTTTTTTAGAAGGAGGCTGGCTCCCCACTTGCTCCCTTTGCTCCACAGCAAAAGAAAAAAGAAAAAAAAGTCTCGGCCCTCTGAATGGAGAGCAGGAAGTAAATTTGGAACTATGCAAATCACTCAGAAATTGCTATTTCAGTCCATTTCCAGTAGCAGCCAATTTCCTTTGGGGAGAAACAGATGCTCCTGTTTAAAGCAGCACCGTCTGCCTGGAAGCGGGACTCGTTCCACTTCACAAACGTTGCACTCGGTGTAGCCCACACGAAGCACGACCGAGCAGGAGGCAGCTGCAGCTATTTTTTTTTTTTTAAAAAAGAAATATTTTCAAAAAGCTGCCTTATCCCTGAATTTCAACAACAACAACAAAAAAAATTCAGAAATGGGGCACCCAACGTAGCTCGGGCTTCTTTTATCCACCAGCTGCTGGTAGCTGTTTTCCTCCCCGCTGGAAAATTGGTGGGTTAGATGGAGAATTTTTTATTTCCTCTTTCTGAGGAAAGAATGTGTGATTAAGGCATGTCTCCCTTGAACGGGATGAGGGATGCGTAAGACAGATTAGACTGTATGGAACTTTAAATGGGATCTAATTTTTGCTTCTTGGAGTGTAGAGTAGTTTCAACTCCATAAGACTTCCCCCCCCCCCCTCAAAAAAAATCTGGAGAAAAAAATTGCTTCCTCTGGATAACGCAACGGAAGATCAGGTTTATTTTGGAATGTTTCAGGTGGCTCAAGATGTGGTTTTGCTTATTTTTTTTTTCTTTTAGCAACAAAAATCCTTCATTTTCTTACACAATGATGGAGATTTCCGTTGGTTCTGCTTTATATTTGCAGAGGTTCCAACTTTACAGATTCTTTCCTCTTCTTGTTAATGAAAAATGAATTCTAAGAGACTTCGTTCCATTTGGGTTGATTTTTTCCACTGCTGATGCACTAGAAGGGGGGAAATTTTCCAAATCTTCCCTTTTTCATTTTTAGAGTGTAAATTAAATTTGAAGTTATACATAGACAGACAGACAGACAGGCAGACAGACAGACAGACAGATAGACAGACATTTAAGTGAATGATGCTTTATCTGGCTTCTGCATTTAACTGAGCATCAGGCAAGCTTCACTCACATGTGGCTGTTCCCCCAAGCAGAAGTGGTTCCCCAAAATGCAATGATTTCCATATTTGTAAAATATTTCTACTTACTATATTCATAAAACTAAATCTTGGTGTCCTAGTGCAGAGGTCCCAAACTTTTTGGGCACCAGAGACCGGTTCCATGGAGAGAGGTTTTTCCATGGACCGGAGGGTACGTGGTTTTGTGTTCTGCCTGCATCCTGCGGATGGGGCTTTGTTTGTTTGTGTGGACCGGTTGCTAGCATGCCGCGGCCCGGTACTGGTCCATGGACCGGGGGTTTGGGATCCCTGTCCTAGTGGATTAGCGCTTAAATATAAGCCAACTTCCTCCTCCAAATTTTGGATAAAAAAATGGAAACTAATCAAGGAGAGAAGCAACCTGGAACTAAGGAGAAACTTCCTAACAGTGAGAAAAATTAGCTGGTGGAACGGCTTCCCTCCAGAAGTATTGGGTGCTCTATCGCTGGAGATTTTTAAGACAGCTATTTCTATGACATGGCCTGAGCAGAAGGTTGGACTAGAACACTTCCAAAGTCCCTTCTAGTTCTGTTATTCTGTTCTGTTCTGGTTGCATCTGTTCAACATACCTCTTAGCATAATTAGAGTAGAGTAGAGTAGAGTAGAGTAGAGTAGAGTAGAGTAGAGTAGAGTAGAGTAGAGTGGAGTGGAGTGGAGTGGAGTGAGTGGAGTGGAGTGGAGTGGAGTGGAGTGGAGTGGAGTGGAATGGAATGGAATGGAATGGAACAGTATGGAACGGAACAGAACGGAGCGGAGCGGAACGGAACGGAACAGAGCTGGAAGGGGCCTTGGAGGTCTTCTAGTCCAGCCCCCTGCTCAAGTAGGAGAACCTATACCATCTCAGACAGATGATTGTCCAGTCTCTTCTTAAAAATCTCCAGTGATGGAGTGCCCACCATTTCTGAAGGCAAAGCTGTTCCACTGGTTGATTGTCCTCACTGTCAGGAAGTTTTTCCTTAATTCCAGGTTGCTTCTCTCTTTGATCAGTTTCCAACCATTGTTTCTCGTCCTTCCCTCTGGTGCTTTGGTGAACAACTTGTCCCCCTCTGCCTTGTGGCAGCCCCTCAGATACTGGAACACCACTATCATGTCTCCCTTATTTCTTCTTTTCTTTAGACTAGCCAAACCCAAGTCCCGCAGCCATTCTTCATGTGTTTTAGTCTCCAGACCCCCGATCACCTTAGTTGCTCTTCTCTGAATTCTCTTCTCAGAATTGCACACCAGAAAAAAGAAGAAAAGCAGAGGTACAAAAGATCAATTTTAGATTAATAAAAGAGTTCTGGAGAATTGCAAAAGCCAAAAGACCAATTTACACATGGTCTGGATTGATTATAAAAAGGCATTTGATTCATTACCCACAGAGTTGGATTATCAAATATTTGGAAACAACTGGTGTCGTTGTTTTCTATAAATATTACAATATTTATAGAAAAAAGTAATGAAGACAGAATTCAGGGTTGGAAATGAAAAATACGGACTTGTGAACAAGAGGAGAGGCACCTTCACCCTTATTTGTCACTGCCACGATCCCACTTTAAAGAAAACAAATCTTGGCGCTCAAGCAGCAAAAAAAAAAAAAATGCTAATAAAAGCCTACATTAGCTTTATATGGATGAGCTTTATGGAAAATCAGAATGCTGGCAAGGAAAAACATTAGGTGGTCAATTTCTACAAAAGATTGAGTGGAAAGGGGATAAAGATAAAACTTGGCAAAGACTTATGACTGGAACATTACATAAAATCTGAAAGTTTGATTTTGGCTGACCAAGAACAAGCTATTCAAACTAGTGCAGCTGAGTTGAAAAAAAAAATCATCAAATGTTTCAAAGTGCAGACCGTTGCTGAAAGAAGCAGAGGAAACAGTGGATCATATACTCAGCGGATACAAAAAGATCACACAAACTGATTATAAAAAAAATGACATTATGCAATCACCAAAATGATTCACTGGAATATCTGTACAGTAGTGGCCAAAATTGTGGAAACCTTTTGGGAAAAGTGTACAGTAGAAATGCCACCTTTGGTTAAGTTTCCACCCATTTTTCTTCTAATTTCTTTATAACTGTAGCCTTGTTCGCTTAATAATACTATTTTACATCGCTTTCTGGGTGACCAGTCAACTCTTTGCACAATTACTTTAATTTTACTACGTTTTAAAAGCTCACTAAATGAAAGAACACAAAAAAACTAACCAACTTGATAGCGATCACATAAAACACTGACAAATGTCCTCGTCTCAGCTTCAACACATGACATCAATAACTGAATTCTACTGTGATCTGATTGGCTCATTGCCCAAACAAGATGACACCTGATTGGCTCTCTAAATACTCATGCTCATTGGCTACAATCAGATAAAGGAAAGCTACCTGATATCAACCTAAGCAAGTTGTGCTTCCTTTTTCTGGTTATGTATGTACATACATACATACATACATACATACATACATACATACATACATACATACATACATAATAGAGGTCAAATAGATGCTGGAGGAGAGATGATGGAGGATGAATGGATGGCTGCACAGATATGGATGGACAGAAATGACAGATGATAAATATAGATACATATATAGATAGCAGATATAGTTATAAATAGATGATAGATAATAGATGTTAAATAGATGGATAGATAGATAGATAGATAGATAGATAGATAGATAGATAGATAGATAGATAGATAGATAGATAGATAGATAGACAGATAGACAGACATAGACAGAGAGACAGATAGTCAGATAAGACAGATGGACAGACAGACAGATAGATACATAGATACATAGATAGATATAGTCAAATAGATGATGGAAAATGGATGGATGAACAGATATGGATCGACAGAAATGACAGATGATAGCTATGATATCTATCGCAGATAGATAGATAGATAGATAGATAGATAGATAGATAGATAGATAGATAGATAGATAGATAGATAGATAGATAGATAGATAGATAGAGGTAGATATAGATATAGATATAGATAGATATAGATATAGATGATATAGATATAGATAGATGGTGGATAATAGAGACAGACAGACTGACTGACTGGATGTATGGATTCATGTATGGATGGATGTATGGATGGATGGATAGAAACATACACTTCTGAAACAGTCTTCCAAAGCTGCTATATGCTTCTTGCTCACTTTCTCATTCACAACTATCCCTGGATATGCTGTTCAGTCAATGACCTCAATCTCTCCTCTCCAACCTTAGGGTGATTTATTCCTTGCATTATTTCAGGCTCATTTTCTTTGAGGCTGATGGATCTCAGTTAGCACTTTCCATCTCCAATACTCTTCACAACCATTTGCTAATTAATTCATGCCCGCCAATCTCCCTCACTCCCAGGCAGGAAAAGTTTCACCTTGAGGCCTCTCTGGAGTGTGGGCTGGGCTCCGAACTCAAGGGAACTCAACCTCCTGGATGTTCGCCACAGAGCTTACATGGCAACACCACCATGACAAAAATGAAGGGAAGGACGAGGGGGGACATGATAGCAGTGTTCCAGTATCTCAGGGGCTGCCCCAAAGAAGAGGGAGTCAAGCTATTCTCCAAAGCACCTGAGGGCAGGACAAGAAGCAACGGATGGAAACTAATCAAGGAGAGAAACAACCTAGAACTAAAGAGAAACTTCCTGACAGTTAGAACAATTAACCAGTGGAACAACCTGCCTCCAGAAGCGGTGAATGCTCCAACCCTGAAAGTTTTTAAGAAGAGACTGGACAGCCATTTGTCCAAAATGGTATAGGATTTCCTGCCTGAGCAGGGGGTTGGACTAGATGACCTCCAAGGTCCCTTCCAACTTTATTATTATTATTATTACTATGGATCATCGCACAGTCAGCCAGATGTTCAGACTGGATTTGGCATTTTGTCTACCTATCGAGTCCTTACCCAGGACCTGGGATAGGCAGATGTGGATGTTTGATGGTATTACAGATATCGTCGCAGGATGGAAGCAGTTCCTAGTAAGGCCGCCTTTTGCAATTGACTAATAGCGAATTTGTCAATGCCAATGGTGTTCAAGTGGTGCTCCAGTTGTTTTGGGATTGCACCCAAGGAGCCTATGACTATTGGTACTACCCTTGCTTGCTTTTGCCACAGTCTTTCTATTTCTATTTGTAGGTCTTTGTATTTTGTTATCTTCTCCAGTTCTTTCTCTTCTATTCTGCTGTCTCCAGGCACTGCCACGTCCACTATCCAGACTTTTTTGTCTTTCTTATCGACAATTGTTAAGTCTGGGGTGTTATGTTGCAGGTGCTTGTCTTTATTATTATTATTATTATTATTATTATTATTATTATTACTACTACTACTACTACTACTACTACTACTACTACTACTACTACTACTACTACTACTACTACTACTACTAAAATGTTCTTGGGACTTGGACCTGCTGGTTTGGAGAGAAAGGCATTGAAGTTGAAAAAGTTCACCTTTTTCAAAAACACTTCCAAAAGTCCAGAGGTTGTGGGTGCTCCATCACTGGAACTCTTCAAAAACAGATTGGACAACCAATGGTAGTGGTTTCCTGCCTGAGCAAGGGGTTAGACTAGAAGACCTCCATAGTCCCTTCCAACTCTGTTGTTTTGTAAAATATTTGTAGGGATCCAGATTGGGGAACCTCATAAACAACCTGAGTTTTAAGGAGATGAATGATGTGTAATAATATATGATGCAATAGCACATATAATGCATATGATACAAAAAATGGAACAATGGAATAACGATGGTGTGAGTGCTTGATCACTGGAAGTTTTTAAGAAGAGACTGGACAACCATTTGTCTGAAATGGTACAGGGTTGTACTAGATGACTTCCAAGGTCCCTTCCAACACTGTTAATTTATGTTCTATGTTTTATCTTCAGGCCACACTGGGTGGATTCATCAACTTGGAGCTTGTTGGTCTGTGCCTTGTGTTTATATTGCCTGCTATATTGGCTAAGACAGGGGTAGGCAACCTTGGCTCTTTTATGACTTGTGGACTTCAACTCCCAGAATTCCTGAGCCAGCCTGGCTCAGCTTGGAAGCCTCTCCCTTTCCCCTCAGCGTGGCTGGCTCAGGAATTCTGGGAGTTGAAGTCCACGAGTCATAAAAGAGCCGAGGTTGCCTACCCCTGGGCTAAGAGAACCAGTGATGAAGGCACCAAGTTAGAAACTGGGCAATTGTGAGTTCTAGTTCTGCCCTAGACAATCTGGGATACTTGGGAACAATCCCTCTCTCTCAGCCTAGGAAAAGGGTAAGGGCAACCAATTTCGGAAATCTTGCCAAGAAATCTGCAGGGATTGATTTATTTCAGGTGAATGGTTATCCAATCTCTTTTTAAAAACTTCCAGTGATGGAGCACCCACAACTTCTGAAGGCAAAGCATTCCACTGGTCAATTGTCCTCACTGTCAGGAAATTTCTCCTTAATTTCAGGTTGCTTCTCTCTTTGATTAGTTTCCACCCATTGCTTCTTGTTCTGCCTCCAGGTCCTTCGGAGAACAGGTTGACCCCCTCTTCTTTATGGCAGCCCCTCAAATATTGGAAGACTGCTATCATATTATCTCTAGTCCTTCTCTTCATTAAACTAGACAGACCCAATTCCTGCAACCGTTCTTCAAATGTTTTAGCCTCCAGCCCACTAATCATCTTTGTTGCTCTTCTCTGCACTCTTTCTAGAGTCGCAACATCTTTTTTGTATCATGATGACCGCAATATTCCAAGTGTGGTCTTACCAAGACATTATAAAGTGGTATTAATACTTAATAATAGTAGTAAAGTTGGAAGGGACCTTGGAGATCATCTAGTCCAACCCCCTGCTCGGGCAGGAAACCCTACACCATTTTGGACAAGTGGCTGTCCAGTCTCTTCTTAAAAACTTCCAGTGTTGGAGCATTTACTGCTTCTGGAGGCAGATTGTTCCTCTGGTCAATTGTTCTCACTGTCAGGAAGTTTCTCCTTAGTTCTAGGTTGCTTCTCTCCTTGATTAGTTTCCACCCGTTGCTTCTGCCTTCAGGTGCTTTGGAAAATAGCTTGATTCACTCTTCTTTATGGCAGCCCCTGAGATATTGGAATACTGCTATCATGTCCCCCCTCGTCCTTCTCTTCGTTAAACTAGACATACCCAATTCTAGCAACCTTTCCTTATATGTTTTAGCCTCCAGTCCCCTAATCATCTTTGTTGCTCTTCTCTGTATTCTTTCTAGAGTCTCAACATCTTTTTTACATCGTGGTGACCAAAACTGGATGCAATATTCCAAGTGTGGCCTTACCAAGGCATTGAAGAGTGGTATTAATACTTCACGTGATCTTGATTCTATCCCTCTGTTAATGCAGCCTAGCACTGTGTTGGCCTTTTTGGCAGCTGCAGCACACTGCTGGCTCATATTTAGGTGATTGTCTACTAGGACTCCGAGGTCCCTGTCACAGTACTACTATTGAGCATGGTGCCACCTATGCTGTACTTGTGCATTTGGTTTTTCATGTGATTTTGATTCTATCCCTCTGTTAATGCAGCCCAGGATTGTATTGGCTTTTTTGGTGGCTGTAGCATGCCGCTGGCTCATATTTAAGTGATTGTCCACTAGAGCTTCAAGATGACATGATTGGCATTTGCTAAGAACACTTCAAAGTCAGCCTGTGTCCACCTGGGCCTGTCCATGGGTCTCCATCTGGAACTCTAGAAATTCCCATCAACGTGGACAAAGGAATTATTGGTTGACAATTCCAGGAGCACTCCAAATCCAAACACATCTAAATGCATTCCATTGGAGAAGGGTGGCCAATATTTAGCATAAATACATTTCTATAGTTATCCATGCCATCAAGCCTGATCTCAAGGTCATTTATATCTGCTTACAGACCTCTAAATCTGATGAGGGAAAGTCTCTCTTCTTGAGTATTCTGCATTTAATTCCTTCCTTCCTTCCTTCCTTCCTCCCTCCCTCCCTCCCTTCCTTCTTCCCCTTTCTCCCTCTCTCCAGTCCTTCCCTCCCTCCCTCCCTCCCTTCTTTCTTCCCTTCTCTCTCTCTCCAGTCCCTCCCTTCTTTCTTTCTTCCCTTCTCCCTCTCTCCAGTCCCTCCCTCCCTTCCTTCCTTCTTTCTTCCCTTCTCTCTCTCTCGTCCCTCCCTCCCTTCCTTCTTTCTTCCCTTCTCCCCTCTCCCTCTCCCCTTTCTCCCTCTCCCTCTCCCTTCTTCCCCTTTCTTCCCTCTCTTCTCCCTCCCTCCCTCCATTTCTCCTTTCCTTCAGTCCCTCCCTCCCTTCTTTCCTCCCTTCTCCCTCTCTCCAGTCCCCCCTACCTCCCTTCTTTCTTTCTTCCCTTCTCCCTCTCTCCAGTCCCTCCCTCCCTCTCTTCCTTCTTTCTTCCCTTCTCCCTCTCTCATCCCTCCCTCCCTTCCTTCTTTCTTCCCTTCTCCCTCTCTCCAGTCCCTCCTTCCTTCCTTCCTTCCTTCCTTCCTTCCTTCCTTCCTTCCTTCCTTCCTTCCTTCCCCCCTTCCTTTCTTTCTTTCTTTCTTTCTTTCTTTCTTCCCTTCTCCCTCTCTCATCCCTCCCTCCCTTCCTTCTTTCTTCCCTTCTCCCTCTCTCCAGTCCCTCCTTCCTTCCTTCCTTCCTTCCTTCCTTCCTTCCTTCCTTCCTTCCTTCCTTCCTTCCCCCCTTCCTTCCTTTCTTTCTTTCTTTCTTTCTTTCTTTCTTTCTTTCTTTCTTTCTTTCTTTCTTTCTTTCTTTCTTCCCTTCTCCCTCTCTCCAGTCCCTCCCTCCCTCCCTCCCTCCCTCCCTCCCTTCCTCCCTCTCTCCCTTCCTTCCCTCCTTCCTTCCCGTATAATGCTTTCTTTTGCAAAACCCTTACTTGACAGTTAAGAGCCCTTATGCAGCTATGCCTCCTCCAAAGGCTTTTCTCGATATATCCAGCTTCCCTTCTCCTTCTTGCCCAGGAGGCCCATCAGGCTAAGAGCCCAAGGACCTTCCAAGCAAATAGTTTTTCTTGCAAAATTTCCTTGAGCACCAGCCTTTGCTCAACCATTTCCTTCTCTTTCCCTCCCGGTGTCATTTTGTCATTTCCAGAACTGAAGCTGCACCTCAACAAAAGCAGTCAGACGTGGAAAGCATGCTCAGAGGAGGCCATTCGTGCCTGGCTCAGTAGAAAGATAAATGTCAGATTTCTTCAGACTGGTGCTTTATGGAACCTGGTGCTTTGCAATTCTTATCCTGGCCGGGGATTGTGTCCTTTGTAGTCCCAGCACAACTGCAGCTGGAGCACCGAGTTAGAGAAAGCCAGATTAATAATATGCCAGAATATGTTGGAATTGGGAAATCTTTATGCAAAACTACATTATTCACCATCTATCTTGAAATGAGGATGCTTTAGGAATGGTCCATGTTCCCCACCAAGGCTCTGTGCCTGGCAATTTAAAGTTTCCCTTGTAACTGGGCTGGAGAACTGAAATGTGGTTGCATATTCTTTGCTATTTAATAAACCTAAATGCATGCCTTCCACCTTTCACCCCAGCCCCTGGTTCCCAACCCCGTCGGGAAATCAGAAGTAGCGAATGGGAAGTTCCATCCTGAATAGGAAGAAGGAAGAAAGAAGAAGGGAAAAGAAGAAGAGGAGGAGGAGGTGGTGGAGGAGGAAGAGAAAGAGAAAGAGAAAGAAGGAGGAGGAGAAGAAAGGAAGAAGAAGAGGAAGAGGAAGAAGAGGAAGAGGAAGAAGAGGAGGGAAAGGAAGAAGAAGAGGAAGAAGAAAGAAGAAAGGAAGAAGAGGAAGAGGAGGAGGTGGAAGAGGAAGAGGAGGAGGAGGAGGAAGAGGAAGAGAAAGAGGAAGAGGAAGAAAAAGAAGAAGAAGGAAGGAAGGAAGAAGAGGAAGAGGAAGAAGAAGAAGAAGAAAGAAGGAAGGAAGAAGAGGAAGAGGAGGAGGTGGAAGAGGAGGAGGAGATGGAAGAGAAAGAGAAAGAGGAAGAAGAAGAAAAAGAAGGAAGAAGAAGAGGAAGAGGAAGAAGAAGAAGAAAGAAGAAGAGGAAGAGGAGAAGGTGGAAGAGGAGGAGGAAGAGAAAGAGAAAGAGGAAGAAGAAGAGGAAGATGAAGAAGAAGAGGAAGAAGAAAGAAGGAAGGAAGAAGAGGAAGAGGAGGAGGTGGAAGAGGAGGAGGAGGAAGAGAAAGATGAAGAAAAAGAAAAAGAAGAAGAAGGAAGAAGAAGAGGAAAAGGAAGAAGAAGAGGAAGAAGAAAGAAGGAAGGAAGAAGAGGAGGAGGAGGGGGAGAAGGAGCAATGGTGGGATTCAGCCAGTTCGCACCACTTTGGCAGAACCGGTAGCTAATTTTTTGTTGCCCAGGCCCAGAACGGACTTCCGGAAGCGGCATCCACACAGAGAACACCTATTTGAATTCCACCACCAAGGAGGAGGAGTTGAAAGGGACCTTGAAGCAGATTGGGGCAGCTTTCTGCTTTTGTTAAGGAGAAGTCTGCTTCGTACATTGGGTGACTTTGTGAAACAGCTGATCAAGACTATGCAGATTTTCAAACTGTTATTCAAAAATAAAGACATTCAAAAATAGACTGGACAGCCATTTGACTAGGATGGAATAAGGTCTCCTGTCTTGAGCAGGGAGGTGGACTAGAAGACCTTCAAAGTCCCTTCCAGCCCTGGGATTCTATGTTTTATGATTTTTTGGGAACCACTTTGCTTATGTAGAAATGAAATGGCTTAGTTTAGCACAGGGGTAGGCAACCTTGGCTCTTTTATGACTCGTGGACTTCAACTCCCAGAATTCCTGAGCCAGCCTGGCTCAGCTTGGAAACTTCTCCCTTTCCCCTCAGCATGGCTGGCTCAGGAATTCTGGGAGTTGAAGTCCACGAGTCATAAAAGAGCCAAGGTTGCCTACCTCTGGCCTGGGCCTAGGCCGCTTTATGACTTGTGGACTTCAACTCCCAGAATTCCTGAGCCAGCATGGCTCAGCTTGGAAACCTCTCCCTTTCCCCTCAGCATGGCTGGCTCAGGAATTCTGGGAATTGAAGTCCACGAGTCATAAAAGAGCCAAGGTTGCCTACCCCTGGTTTAGCAAAAAATGAAAACACTTCTGAGAAAAACGTAGGGCTGAGTTACACCACAAACAGCCATTTGACTTTATTTCTCTTGAAAATGGAATTCATTTTATGCAAAAGCCTATTTTTAAAACATTTTACCAAACTGCCTTGTCCTAAACTAGCGATTTTTCATAATAAGGCAGGAAGCATCTGCTCACCGAGATCAGAAGAAGAGGGGAGAATTAAGATGATCCGAAGAAGATTAAGTGCCTTTCAGGGCAGTTGTTTATGGCAGATTTTTTTTTTTTAAAAAAAAGAATGTGAATTGATAGAAGAAGGGGAAAAATAAGCTCAAGATTTGTGAAACAAGGACAATTACTCCCAGGGGGGCACACTGAAAACAGGCAAGCAGTTGCCATATCCAAACCTGTCTTGAAAAATCCAAGATAGCTGGAGAAAATACAGACATGCGGTATCTGAAGAAATTTGATTTTATATTTACTGGATGCAGAATAACAGAGTTGGAAGGAACCTTGGAGGTCCTCTAGTCCAGCCCTCTGCTCAAGCAGGAGACCTTCTATCATTCCACAACTTCTGAAGGCAATTTGTTTTCCACTGGTTGATTGTTCTCACTGTCAGGAAATTTCTCCTTAATTCCAGGTTGCTTCTCTCTCTAGTTAGTTTCCATCCATTGTTTCTTGTCTTCCCTTTTGGTGCTTTTGATGATAGGTTTGTGGGAAGTCAGCCTCCCCCCAGAGAAGGAAATGTTAAAAGGGCAGAAAAATATATTTCCTCAAAGGATCTTAAAGAGGCAGAAAAGCATGCCCAGTTTTTCTTAATAGCCCCAGGTCTCCCTCCCCCCAGCAGAAACCAGCTCTATAGAAATGCAGATGTAAATAATTCAGGAAGATTGGAAGCCCCCAGCTAGAAGATTAAGAAGACAAAGACACCTAAAATCTACATACCCCACCCAAAGTCTAACACAGGACATAATAGGATTAACACAGATACCAAAGGACACACTCAGACTTAGGTCAAAGTTCATGCCACAGGAACAACTCCAAACAAAAGGCTCCAGAGGGTATAAAAACCCATTCCCCACATGTGCTCAGCCTTTTTCCCCCCTCTTTCCAGCCAGAGTCATCTTCCTGTCTGGCTCTCCTCTTCAATAAAGTGCAACCTTCTTTCTAAAGCAGTCGCCATGTTGTTAATCCCCAGCTTGGACTGAACCACAATGAAGACTTTTCCTTCAATAGGTTGACCCCCTTATATTTGAAGGAGCCTCTCAAATATTGGAAGACTGCAATCTTGCCACCCTAATTCTTATTTTGATTAAACTAGATTTTCCCAAATCCTGCAACAGTTTTTCATCTGTTTACCCTGATCATCTTTGTTGCTCTTCTCTGCACTCTTTCCAGAGTCTCAACATCTTTTTTATAATGTGATATCATTTTATGATGATGACAATGTAGCTTTTTTTTTGCATGACAAATAATTCTGTATATTACATTCAGTTTAGGATAATGTTCTGATTAAGCGTATGTTCTGATGTACCCCTGTATCCTGGATTTGGAAATTTAAGTCTCATCAGATATTTGCTTCTAAGAATGAAGATTGTTTCTACACAAACAGGAGAGTTAGAATATCTGAAGGTACAAGAAAACTAACTACCTATCTCTTCCTTCCAGACTGTGCATAATAACCTTGCTAACCACAGCATGTTGGGTACTTTATCAAATGCTTCCCTAAAATCAAGATATATTACATCTAGACCATTGCCACAACCTACTAAGGGAGTTACCTCACCCCAAAATGACAAAAAAATAATAATCTGAAAAAATGTCTTCTTGGAAAAAAAACAATCTGGATTTCTAATAATTATTTTCAAGATGTTTATAGCTGTATCCTTTTATAATCTGTCATAGAATTTGCCTGGTGTTGGCTGTGTAATTCTTAGTTTAAGAAGGCTTCTTTGGGATGGTATAAATGTTTACTCTTCTCCGTTCATCTGGAACTTTCCAGAAATCCTTAAAGGGATTTACGCATCAAAAATTGGCCAGCCCTTTTGAAAGTTGCTTCAGTAGTCTAGCATGCAGGAATCTATCCCTAGAAGTTAAAATTCATGCAAGGAAAATAGAAAGTTCCTCATCACATTTCTATTCATTTTAGAATTTGGTTCTCTCCTTCATGCTTTCTGCATGCACACATATACACACAGGAACAAACGCATACACAAACTTATTTTTTTAAAAAACAAACCAAATAATAGGAGCTGGGTATCTCTGCTGTCTTGACATTTTGCTGTCTTCCTTGTGTAGCTGATAAACTAGTGTTTTCTTTTCTAGAACCTTTGTTCTTTTCTTTTAAACCCATTTAATCCTTTCAATATTCTATCTATCTTTTGCTAATTGAAATTCCTTTTGAGTTTTCACATCTCTTACTATGCAGCGGGCTGCAACGTATAGGTGAAGGACTATGACGTGAGGTCCTCAGAGTCTTGAGTCTTAAGTCAATGATGCTATACGTCTAGAGGCTCTTGGCACCATGACTTGATCTCACATAGTTTAGGAGAAACTGGTGCCTGTTGGTTCCATCACAATTTTCATTTGTGCAGTGGGGTCTTTGGTGCTCTCTGAGCTCAGTTGTTTTCCTGCAGACATTTAATTACCCAACTAGATCACATCATAATGCTAGAAGGGAGTGGGGGTTTATGGGAAGGAGGAGGAAGAGGAGGAGGAGGAGGAGGAGAAGGAGGAGGAGGAGGAGACAATCTTGGTACTCTTTAAGCTTGTTTTTTTTTCTTGCAGATGTTTCATTACCCAATTATCATTACCCACATCATCAGTGCTAGAAGGGAGTGAGGTTTATGGAGTGGAGGAGGAGGAGGAGGCAAAGGAGGAGGAAGAGGGGGAGGAGGAGGAGGACTGTGGGGTCCTTGGTGCTCTTTGAGCTTGGATGTTTTCCTGCAGTTGTTTCATTACCCAGCTAGGGAACACCATTAGTACTAGAAGGGAGTAGGGTTTATGGAGAGGAGGAGGAGGAGAGCTATGGGGTCCTTGGTGCTCTCTGAGCGTGACTGTTTTCTTGCAGACATTTCATGACCCAATTAGGTAACATCATGAGTGCTAGAAGGGAGTGGGGTTTGTGGGAAGGAGGAGGAGAAGGAGAGACCCTTGGTACTCTTTAAGCTTGTTTGTTTTCTAGCAGATGTTTCATTACCCAACTAGATCACATCATCAGTGCTAGAAGCGAGTGGGGCTTATGGAGTGGAGGAGGAGGAGGAAGAGGAGGGAGAGGAGGGAGAGGAGGAGGAGGAGGAGGAGGAGGAGGAGGAGGAGGGAGAGGATGAGGAGGACTGTGGGGTCCTTGGTGCTCTTTGAGCTTGGATGTTTTCCTGCAGTTGTTTCATTACCCAGCTAGGGAACACCATTAGTACTAGAAGGAAGTAGAGTTTATGGAGAAGAGGAGGAGGAGGAGGAGGAGGAGGAGGAGGAGGAGTGGGAAGAGGAGGAGAGCTGTGGGATTTTTGCTGCTCTCTGAGCTTGGTTGTTTTCTTGCAGACATTTCATGACCCAACTAGGTACCATCATCAGTGCTAGAAGGGAGTGGGGTTTGCAGAGTAGAGGCAGAAGCAGAAGAGGAATGTGGACTCCTCAGTGCTCCCTGAGCTTGGTTGTTTTCTCGCAGACATTTCATCATCCAGCTAGGTAACACCATCAGTGCTAGAAAGAAGGGGTTTGCAGAGAGGAGGAGGAGAACTGTAGGTGCTTCCTGAGCTTGGTGGTTTTCTTGCAGACATTTCATGACCCATATAGGTAACATCATCAGTGCTAGAAGGGAATGAGAATGGAGTTTTCTCCCTTAACTTCCAGCAGCTGATCGTAATTTGGTTCCTCGTTTGTAGAGATAGGGGTCAGGTAGAGGTTGTGAGCAACAAACTGCCCCTCCAAAGCCTGCATGCCTCTTCTCTCTACATGATCTCATCCATTCACATCGCCATGGTGATGTAGGGAAATACCCCAGGCTGGTACATGATATCACCTGGTTCACATGATATCAGCTAGGTTACATCAACAGAATGTGGCAGAAAACTGCTCCCTGGCTGGGCCTCCTAGCTGGTATATTCTTAAGGATTGGCAAGGGGTTTCACCAATAGAAATGCTGTTGCTATGCTGATGCCATGTTACTTTATGCTATTTGGAATACCTGTATAAAAAGCAATAAACACTGCTAAGGCAGTCAGTCATCTTTGCACCCTGCACCGACTGGTCGCTGATTAGATCACTCGTAGGAGTGAATCAACTTCTCTCTACCTTCTCGTGAAGTTCAGCTTCGTTCTCTCTTGTCTTCAGGAATCCCATTCTGAAGCTTTTCGCATAAAACTTCCGGTAGGACAGAATATGCGGTGACCCAAACATCTTTCAACTTCTTTCTTTTCTAGGTATTTTTACCATAGAGATATAGACCGCAGATAACAAAGGAAAACCTGAACATATTAACATAATCGCCTGCGTACTCTCTTCCTTAGTATCAAGAAAGTAGCTTTATGCATTTATGCATTGTTATTTATTGTTTGCAAGCATTATACCCCGGAAGTCACCGTGGCTTGCACTCCGCGCGAATCTATCAATCAGTGAAGCATTCTACTGTTCTTGTTTTCGCAGACTGAAAGGCACTTCTAAAATAATGGGGTAATTATACTACACATTTTATCATAGAAAAACCTAACCTTTGCATTTTGCTGCAGAAATAATTTGCATAATCCTCTGCTGCCTGAGTTCATTAATCAATTAAAATGTACAATGTTCCCTGTCACTTTCAATTGAGTGATGGTCCTAATAGAGAGCTGGTGTCAAAAACCGATGCTCCATTCTGGAGCTGTTTTGGGGGGTTACTCAATCTGGACTGCAAAGCATTTTATGACCGCTAGATGGCAGCAAAGAGATATAGACAATTCTGTTCCTTTGAAGGCACCCTAGTGGGCATCTGGTGTTTTGCAATCCAGAAATGGTAGGCCTCAAGAGTGCAAACTGAAAAAATATCTGAACAAATATCTGAAAAATACAGCTTGAAGCTTAACACCTCAAAAACCAAGATCATGGTCGTCAGCAAACAACCCGTTAATTTACCACCAATAAATTCAGAAGGAATACCACTAGAAAAAGTTGAAAGGATCATATACCTCGGTTCTAATTTACATGAAAGCTGGGACATGACCATTGAAGTAAAGACAAGGATAGAAAAAGCTCGGACAACATTCTTCAAAATGAAAAAGGTCTTCTGCACGATATAAGCCTAAGACTGAAAATCAGGCTTGTCAGATGCTATATTTTTTCTATCCTGCTCCATGGAGTAGAGAGTTGGTCTCTGACAGAAGGCCACCTGAAAAGACTAGAAGCATTTGAAATGTGGACTTACAGGGGGCTGTTACATAGAAGCTGGGTTGACAAGATCAGAAATGAGATGGTGATAAGCCGCCTGGGAAAGCCAAGGGAAATCATCAAAACAATTTAAAAACAAAAATTAGAATATTTTGGACATGTGATGCGACACCCAGAAAAATACGGCATACTCCATTTAATCCTCCAGGGAAAGATTGAAGGCAAACGAGGTCCAGGCAGAAGAAGAACATCGTGGCTTCAAAATCTAAGGGATTGGTTTGGACAAAACTCAGCAGCACTTTTTCGTGCAGCTGCTGATAAAAACAGGATCGCCAACATGATCGCCAACATCTGATAATGGATATGGAAGAAGAAGAAGAAGAAGAAGAAGAAGAAGGAGAAGGAGAGTGCAAAGCACCCAACCCTTCCTTCCTCTCTCTCTCTCTCTCCCTCCCTCCCTCCCTTCTTTCCTTTTTCTCCTCCCTCCCTCCATTCCACTCCTTCCTCCTTTCCTTCCAATCTTCCTCCCTGCCTCCCTCCCTTTTTCCCCCCCTATGGATACCCTTCTCAGCCAATGACTCTTTTAGCCATAACAAAAGAATTCCCTTTGGTGACTCAACGGGGATTTTGCCGGAGGGGTTGGGTGGGGGTGGGGAGAAGAGAAGGGGGTCATGCAAAGCCAGCCATGCACAAAATATGTGCCATGTGTTCCTCTGTATTTAGGTGTAGCTCAGCAAGTCAAGAATGTGCTTTGCTAAGCCTTTAGCAAGGTTACAACCGATCAGTTACACTAAGAAGTCACATATGGTTGGCACTGCTGATCGCATGCTGCATCAATCATATTCCCTTTTTGTTGTCATTGTCAAACACACACACACACACACACACACACACACACATCCCACTCACATAGACTTTCTGCAAAAGATCCAAGGAGAAATAAACCCCACGCTTGCTGGGTCTCCTTTGGGGTTCCCCTTCCCAGCCTTCAACCTGAACTTCACTCAGACCCCCAATGACAAATCTTCCTGTAGAGTTTCTGTGTTTGTAACTGGCCTCCATCACTCTGACCTTTTCTGAAAAACCTCTGCAGATCACGTTTAAGGAACTTCCAGTTGTCCTTGGCCAGTTTGAGTGCAGGGAGTCCTCGATTTATGACCACAACGGAGCCCAAAATTGCCGTTGTTAAACTAGACCAGTGGTTCTCAACCTGTGGGTCGGCACCCCATTTGGGGTCGAACGGCCATTTCATGGGGGTCGCCAAACAAGGCTGTCTGCCATTTTTCCCCCTTTTCTTTGGCCATGCCCCTGGCACCCGGTGATGTATAAGTGGTTGGGGGTCACCACAACATGGGGAACTGTATTATGGGGTCGCAGCATTAGAAAGGTTGAGAACCACTGAACTAGACAGTTGTTAAGTAACTTTTTGCTACATTTTATAACCCTTCTTCATTTAAAACATTGATATAGGCACCCAGCTTCCAAATAACTCTGGGTACTCCTCTATCAAAAGTTAGAACAACATATAAAATTGATGTATACGGAGATTCTCAGTCATCCAGGGGAGGACAATTAATCAGTGGAACAGCTTGCCTTCAGAAGTTGTAGATGCTTCATGGCTGGAGGTTATTAAGAAGAGACTGGAGAGTCATCTGTCTGAAATGGTATAGAGTCTCCTGCTTGAGCAGGGGGCTGGACTACAAGACCTCCAAGATCCCTTCTGGCTCTCGTCTGATTGATCAGGTCATGGTGGTCCCAAAGATGCTTTCTCAAGAGGCAACTGGACTTTCTTGTTTCGCTTGAAGATGTTTTGATTCTCATCCAAGAAGCTTCTTCTTGAAGTTCTTCAGCTCTTGAAGTTTCTCAACCAAGAAGCTCCTTCAGTTCCTCTTGAAGTTCTTGGATGAAAAGCAAAACATCTTCAAGGAAAAACAAAGAAAGTCCAGTTGCCTTTTGAAAAAGCCCCTTTGGGACATATAAAATTATATTAAAACTATAAAGTTTAAACCAATTAAAAGATTAAAAACAACAAAGATGTTGCACAAAATCAACCTTCTAATGCAGGAATTGAATATGGCTAGTCTAGAGAAAAGAAGGACTAGGGGGGGACATGATAGCAGCATTCCAGTATTTGAGGGGCTGCCACAAAGAGGAGGGGGTCAACTTATTTTCCAAAGCCCCAAAAGGCAGGACGAGAACCAATAGATGGAAACTAATCAAGGAGAGAAGCAGCCTGGAATTAAGGAGAAATCAGGGGAACAGCTTCCCTCCAGAAGTTGTAGTTACTCCATCACTGGGCAGCCACCTCTCTGAAATTGTATAGACTCTCCTGCTTGAGCAGGAGGTTGGACTAAAAGACCTCTAAGGTCCCTTCCAGCTTTATTCTGATTAATTGATTGATCAATGAATTGTTGTAATTCCTTAATGTGATGATGTCATTTCATATTCCTTCTCAGATTTTGGCAGGCAGGGAAGAGCTATTCTTGTTGTGACTTGCCTTTCCCACCAGGGGTATCCATAGGAGGTGACCAAAAATAGCCAAGAGACCAATCTCAATGGTGTGAGGCACATAAAAAACAGGCACAGTGTCAATCATACCATTACTGCTCCCATCTTGACTTTTGGGGACCAGACCCTTTGGGCAATCTTGTTCCTCACAATGTAATCTTGCAGATAACAGTATGAAATGTTTCTCAAAGTTGGCAACTTTTAGACATGTGGACTTCAACTCTCAGAATTCCTCAGACAGCATGGCTGGCTGGGGAATTCTGGGAGTTGAAGTCCACATGTCTGAAAATTGCCAACTTTGGGAAACACCACATTAGAACTTCTCATGAAGTTTTTTCTTTTCATTCTTCTCAACTCTTGGATGTTATCAGGACCTGCTGAGCCGTGGAACTCAGTCAAGGAGCTACGTTCTGATCATCTCTTCTTTCACAACCAGCCTGTTATACAAGGTGTGCCCTAGCTTTTGAGTCCTCTTGCTAGGTGACTCCCACTCTAAACACGCATGTAATCTCTCTATTGGTGTTGGAGAAGACTCTTGGGAGTAACTTGGACTGCAAGGAGATCAAATCAGTCAATCCTAAAGTAAATCAACCTTGCCTGTTCCTTGGAAAGACAGATACTGAAGCTCAAATACTTTGTCCACCTAATGAGAAGACGGGACTCCTTGGAGAAGATCCTGATGTTGGGAAAGATGGACAAAAAGAGAAGGGGAAGGCAGAGGATGAGATGGTTAGATAGTGTCGTCGACAAAGTGAACATGAATTTGGGAGACAGGAGGAATCTGGTGTGCTTTGGTCCATGGGGTCATGAAAAGTTGGACAGAACTTAGTGGAACTGAACAACAACAAAGTCTCTCTAGTCTTCTAGTCCTTCCACTCTTCTCTTGTCTGGAGGACTTTGTGAAGGCTTGCTCAAAAATCACCCCTCCTCTTCCTTGCCCTCTCCATCTTCCTCTTGTTTGTATTTTTTCCAAGAATGAGAAAAGAGACAGTGATTAATGGACTCACCAGAGATTTCTTCGCACAACTAGTATCTCCTGGTGGTGAAAAAACAATCAGAAACATCCCTTCAAACCTGTCCTTCATAATTCTTCTAGAGCTGTAACAGATGCACAAGCTGAGCCCCCTCAAGACCTGGGCTTTGGCCCTGGGGGTTTCCCACAAAGTCCAACTTGTAATGCTTCATGTACTAGAAGGAGGAACAGAGGTGTGGAAAGCAAGTGTATCCATACAGGTGATTCATCTAATTTAAATATAATGAAATGGACAGGTGGTCTTTCACTGCCTACCTAGGCTAGGTATGTCTAGCCTATCAACGAGAAGGACTAAGGGGGGACAGGATGGCTGTCTTCAAGCACTCGAGGAGCTTCCTCATAGAGGAAGGGGTCAGCCTATTCTCCAAAGCACCTGAGGGTGGAGAAGAAGTAACAGATGGAAGACCATTAAAGATAGATCCAGCCTAGACTAGAAGATCTCCAGGGTCTCTTCCAACTCTTGTTATTTTACTCTACCCTACCCTACCCTACCCTACCCTACCCTACCCTACCCTACCCTACCCTACTCCACTCCACTCCACTCCACTCCACTCCACTCCACTCCACTCCATCCCATCTATTCTATTCTATTCTATTCTATTCTATTCTGTTCTGTTCTGTTCTGTTCTGTTCTGTTCTGTTCTGTTCTGTTCTATTCTATTCTTCCATTCCATTCCATTCTCTTTTCTATTCCATCCTCTATTCTATTCCATTCTCTATTCTATTCCATTCCATTCCATTCCATATTCTATTCTATTCTATTCTATTCTATTCTATTCTATTCTATTCTATTCTATTCTCAATAAATATTCTCTTCTCTTTTCATCTCTTCTCTTCTCTTCTCTTCTCTTCTCTTCTCTTCCGTTCCGTTCCGTTCCGTTCCGTTCCGTTCCATTCCATTCCATATTCTATTCTATTCTATTCTATTCTATTCTATTCTATTCTATTCTATTCTATTCTATTCCATTCCATTCCATTCCATTCTATTCTATTCTATTCTCAATAAATATTCTCTTCTCTTTTCATCTCTTCTCTTCTCTTCTCTTCTCTTCTCTTCCGTTCCGTTCCGTTCCGTTCCGTTCCATTCCATTCCATTCCATTCCATTCTATTCTATTCTATTCTATTCTATTCTATTCTATTCTATTCTATTCTATTCTATTCTATTCTCTGGCTTCCCCCTTTGACTTTGTAAGCGCGCTGGGAAGGTCACAAATGGTGATCATGTGACCCTGGGATGTTGCAACTGTGATAAGTGCTTGCCACTTGCCAAGCATCTGAAGTTTGAACACGTAATCAGGGAATGCGGTGATGGTCGTAAGTGCGAGGACTAGTTGTAACTCACTTTTTTCAGTGAGGTTGTAACTCCGAATGGTCGCTAAATGGATGGTGCTCTCCAAATGCTTTGAGAGATATTTGGAGAAGTGTTTTAGAGAGCCTGGTGTAGTGGTTAAAGCAAGGGTCTTCAAACTTGGCCCTTTTATGACTTGTGGACTTCAACTCCCAGAATTCCTCAGTGCTGGCTGAGGAATTCTGGGAGTTGAAGTCCACAAGTCATAAAAGGGCCAAGTTTGAAGACCCCTGGGTTAAAGCATCAGACTGGAAAATGGGAGACAGAGAGTTCTAGTGCTGCCAGCTGGGTGACCTTGGGCCAACCACTTTACCTCAGCCCGAGGAAGGAGGCAATGGCAAACCATTGCTGAAAATCCCTGCCAAGAAAACTGCTGGGACCTGTTCATCCAGTCTCTAAGAATCAGACACAGAAGAAAAAAAAAATGTTTTGAAATTACAGCCCTCCCCCTCCGGCAAAAAATGCCCCCAGCTGGCAGGACTATTGCTAAGAAGTCTTTGGGATGCCCTGCGTCTGAATTATGCCCAGACTAAAGATGGAACTGAAAGACAGTGGTTTAGATTCCTCGCTGAAAAGGTAAATAAATTAGTAAATAAATCAATCGATACATGTCTCTGTGGATGCTGGATGACATAATTGAGCAAGGAAATGCACTTCTGGGAAAGGGTGTTGACATGCAAGGGCTTTGATAGTCTGAAATGGCAGCTGAAGGATGCATTCGCCAGTAATTGTGGCTTTAAGCTCACTGGCAGATGCCAGGGACTCAGTGGGCTGCTGTCTGTAGACCCCAGGCTCATTTGGATGGCCTCTGTGGGAAGCAGGGAAGCAGAAGAAAAACTGGGAGTTCCAGTTTGAGCCGAGGCTACGCAAGAATGAATGAAAATGAGATCCAGAAAGCTTTGAGGAAAGAAGAAATACAGTAGTGGCTGAAATTGTGGAAACCTTTTAGGAAAAGTATACAGTAGAAATGCCACTTTTAGTTAAGTTTCCACCCATTTTTCTTCTAATTTCTTTATAACTGTAGCCTTGTTCACTTAATAATACTAGTTTACATCGCTTTCTGGGCAACCAGTCAACTCTTTGCACCATTACTTTATTTTTATTATGTTTTACAAGCTCACTAAATGAAAGAACACAAAAAACCGCAAACCAACTTGATAGCGATCACATAACACCCTGACCAATGTCCTCCTCTCAGCTTCAATCCATGACATCAATCACTGAATCCTACTGTGATCTGATTGGCTCATGGCCAAAACAAGATGACACCTGATTGGCTCTCTAAACACTCATGCTCATTGGCTACAATCAGATGAAGGAAAGCTACCTGATATCAACCTAAGCAAGTTGTGCTTCCTTTTTCTGGTTATTTGGCTACAACTTTTCATAGAATACAATACAGATCATTGAAGAAACTTTGTTGCATTACATTCTTTTTTTTCCTTTTTTCTTTTTTTTTGTAAAATTTTTTATTTTCAATTTTACAATACATAACAATCTTACAAATACTTCAGATAAAAAATAAAACAAATTGATACACACCACATTCGGTCTTGCCCGCCCATTTCCCCCCAAACCGCATCCCACCTCAAACCAACTTACTTCTTTCCCTCTTTTTCTTCACTCACCCCCTCTCCTCCTTCACCTCCACCTTCCTACTTATTTCTCACCTTCTCCCTCTTGACATTGCATTACATTCTTGATTAAATTATCTTTCCATTGATATATAATTTTATGGTATACTACTCCCCCAAAAAAGTGGTGTTATTAGCCATCAAATCTCAAAAATACACTTTTCCCAAAAGGTTTCCACAATTTTGGCCACTACTATATTTATTCCTAAAAGCAAGGAGTTTGCCTTTAAGGGCAGCCACAGAGAAATGGGATACAATGGCAGGCTTTTACAGGGGGGCTTGTCCTGGGTGTGGAAGTGTCTGTGGGCTGATTCTAGGGTAACCCTTGAGGGGTGTGAGCGTGTAGGTATGTTTATTCTTGTGAACACGCAGTTCTGCTGGGAGACTCTGTGTTTGCAGACCTTCTCCTTTGATATGTGGATTAAGTCTGGGTAACTTATCTGGGGGGGCTTTTGAGGAAATTTGCTCATTTTAGTTGATTAACTTAGTTTCAGCTTGACTGTTAGTTGTCTCGTGGAGACACGGATTCTCAGACCACAGTGGCTTCTGTTAATATTTTAAGGGAAGATGGAAGCAGTATAAAGAATAAAATATACTGGGATATAAAACTTCTCCCAGTGGGATGCATCTATATTGGATCTCAAATTTCCTGGGGGTGGGGTGGAGGGGAGATAGCAAGCTACCATCCACATCCATGTTCCACTGTCTCAATAACAGGGTCTGTGAAAGGGATCTAGGTTTCCTGGTGGACCACCACCCAAGCATGAGCCAGCAGTGTGCTGCAGCTGCCAAAAAAACCCGATGCAATCTTGGGCTGCATCAACAAAGGGATAGTATCAAGGTCATGTCAAGTGACAGTTGTTGTTGTTGTTAATTGCGAAGTCGTGTCTGACCCATCGCGACCCCATGGACAACGTTCCTCCAGGTCTTCCTGTCCTCTATCATCTTCTGGAGTCCATTTAAGTTCACACCTACTGCTTCAGTGACTCCATCCAGCCATCTCATTCTCTGTTGTCCCCTTCTTCTATTGCCCTCAATCTTTCCCAGCATTAGGCCCTTCTCCAGTGAGTCCTTCCTTCTCATTAGGTGGCCAAAGTATTTGAGTTTCAACTTCAGGATCTGGCCTTCTAAAGAGCAGTCGGGGTTGATCTCTTCTAGGACTGACCGGTTTGAACGCCTTGCAGTCCAAGGGACTCGCAGGAGTCTTCTCCAGGACCATAGTTCAAAGGCCTCAATTCTTTGGCGCTCAGCCTTTCTTATGGTCCAATTTTCACAGCCATACATTGCAACTGGGAAAACCATGGCCTGGACTATACGCACTTTTGTTGGCAGGGTGATGTCTCTGCTTTTTAGTATGCTGTCTAGATTTGCCATAGCTTTCCTCCCCAGGAGCAAGCGTCTTTTAATTTCTTGGCTGCAGTCCCCATCTGAGGTGATCTTGGAGCCCAGAAAAATAAAATCTGTCACTACCTCCATTTCTTCCCCATCTATTTGCCAGGAATTGAGAGGGCCGGATGCCATGATTTTGGTTTTCTTAATGTTGAGTTTCAAGCCAACTTTTGCACTCTCCTTCTTCACCTGCATCAAGAGGCTCTTTAGTTCCTCTTCACTTTCTGCCCTTAGAGTGGTATCATCTGCATATCTTAGGTTGTTGATATTTCTCCCGGCAATCTTAATTCCAACTTTTGTTTCATCTAGCCCTGCCTTTCTCATGATGTGCTCTGCATATAAGTTAAATAGGCAGGGCGACAGTATACAGCCTTGCCGGACAGTACTGCTTTAAAAAGCCACGATGGGGCCACATTTCGAATATTGCATTTTGTCTTGGTCACCATGATACAAAAAAAGATGCTGAGACTCTAGCAGGAGTGCAGAGAAGAGCAACAAAGATAATTAGGGGATTGGAGGTTAAAATATATGAAGAACAGTTGTAGGAATGAGATGCATCTAATTTAATGAAAAGAAGGATTAGAGGGGGGGGGCATGATAGCAGTTGTCCAATATTTGAGGGGCTGTCACAGAGAAGAGGAGGGTCAACCTATTCTCCAAAGAACCTGAGGGCAGGACAAGAAGCAACGAACGGAAACTAATCAAGGAGAGAAGCAACCTGGAATTAAGGAGAAACTTCCTAACAGTGAGGATAATTAACCAGTGGAACAGCCTGCCTCCAGAAGTTGTAGGGGCTCCATCGATGGAGATTTTCAAGAAGAGATTGGACAGTCATTTGTCTGAAATGGTGTAGGGTCTCCTGCCTTGGACAAGGGGTTGGACTAGAAGATCTCCAAGGTCCCTTCCAACTCTAGGATTATATGGTTCTCTCTGTTTTTCCAGCTCCATCTGCCGCTAGTTGGCACAGATCATCTTCCACCATCCTCCCCCTTTTCTCTTCCAACCCCTTCACCCCCTCACCCAGCACCATCATTTGCAGTCTGGTCTTTTCTTTCATATAATTTACATGGCAATTATATTTAACGCAAAATGGCAATAAAAGTACAAGTTACTGCCAGGTTGCTACCAAGCCATAATTATGCTTTGAGCGATTTGGTGATTACCGTTTACGGTGCAGGTGGAGAACTGACCCCCAGCTTCAGAGGGCCGGATGGGGGTGGGGGGGGGTGGGGGAGGCAGGAGGCAGGGAAATGGGGGTCCAGAGTGACACCACCAAAGTGAAAGACGTGGTCCCAGCAAAAGCTGGAGAGATGATGCCCCAGGATCCAACAGGAACATATTGCATAATTGAGGCAATTTTGGGAAACATATTTGGATAATAGCTTACTGGCCATTTAATTTTCTTTTGGGTGCCATTAGGGGTGGAGTGATGATGCAAAGGGGTTCAGGTCCTACAAAGGAGGCCCCATGATCCCCTGCAAGCCCATCACTCCTACTGCTGGTCCTCCTCCTCTTTCTTTCCACTTTTCCCAGCATTATCAACTCCTCTGGAGAACTGGGTCTTCATACTGATTGACCATATGCCATCAAATCATTGTTGACTCTTAGCAATATACTGTCAACGCTGCTAACATCGAATGTTCTTGCTTTGACAACATATGGAGACGCAGCCATTTTTCTTTACTTTATGTTTTACTTTTAGAGTTAGAATTAGATGATACTGAGGGGGGGGAGGAGGAGGGATGTGCATGGGAGATCAGTTAGACATAACCATACTGTATAAGGGTGGGAACCAAGGTTTTTTGTAATAAGAGAGGATAAGACATGGCGGGTTGAAGAACTGGTGGGAAAGCCAACATTTCAAACTAATTGGAGAATGTGATTTATGACTGTTAGTTAGAGGAGGGAATTGTGCTTTGATACTATGTGCTTAGGGAATTCAGATTTTGGCTTGGACTATGTACCTGCCGATGTTATGCTACTCAAATAAAGATTCTTTAAGGTAAACAATGCCTCGAAGTTCTTTGAAGAGTTTCATCTGTCGGAACCATGACATATAGATTATTTCCAGGATGACCTGCCCCCAAATTGGTCCTTCAGGTCTTCCAATAGTGGACCCATCACCACTACAACTGAGTCATAGAATCCTAGGCTAGAAGGGACCATGGTAGTCTTCTAGACGAGCCCCCTGCCCAAGACCCATCCACCTTCGGTTAGTCCTCCTCTTCTTCTCTTTTCTTCTATCTTTCCCAGTATTACTGACTTCTGAATTTGGTTGTTTTCTTGCAGATGTTTCATTACCCAAACTAGATAGCATCATCAGTGCTAATCATCTAGTACTGGATTCATCTAGAGAACTACCACTGATAATGTTCTCTAGTTGGGTAATGAAACATCTGCAAAAAAACCACCAAGCTCAGAGAGCACCAAGGACCCCTCATTTCAACCCTGAACTACAAATAATCTCCTTTATTGGCATTACTGTCTTCTCCAGGACGCTGGGCCTTCATGTTGATTGATTGACCATGTGCCATCAAGTCATTGTTGACTCTCAACAACAACATAGATTATTTTTCCAGGATGACCTGTCCCCAACTGTTCCTTCAAGTCTTCCAGTAGCAGACTTATCACTACTACAACCGAGTCACAGAATCATAAAGCTGGAAGGGAACTTGGAGGCCCTCTAGTCTGACCCCCTGTCCAAGACCCATTCACATGTCTGCTGTTCCTCCTCTTCTTCTCTTTCCTTCCGCCTTTTCCAGCATGATCAACTTCTCCAACTTCTCATGTTAATTGATTGGCTATAGGTCATCACGTCATGGTTGACACTTAGCAACAACACAGATAGATTTGTTTTCAGAAGATCTATCCCCAACCTGGCCCTTCAGGTCTTCCAACAGTAGATCTGTCTTCATTGTTGTCCTCTTCTCCTCTTTCCTTCCATCATTCCCAGCATTTAAGCCTCCTCCAGAGATTGGCTAACAGCTTGCTGGCCATTTGATATTCCTTTGGGGTGCCATTAGTGATAGAATAATTATGCAAAGGCGTTACAGGCTACAGAGCTACATTTCCCCCCAGGATTTGGGGGTATTCTTTGCTTTTCCAACAGTACAATGTTCTTCTAAATCCTAAATCTTTTAAATTCTCCTAAATTAAGAACTTTCCTGGAGGAGTGTCAGACAGAATAACAGAGTTGGAAGGGATCTTGGAGGTCTTCTAGTCCAACCCCTTGCTCCGGCAGGAGACCCTATACCATTTCAGGCAAATGGTTGTCCAGTCTCTTCCTAAAAACTTTCAGTGATGGAGCATCCACAACTTCTAGAGGAAAGCCATTCTACTGATTAATTAATAGAATAACAAAATAAACAGAATTGGAAGGTACCTTGGAGGTCTTCTAGTCCAACCCCTGCTGAAGAAGGAAACCCTGTAACATTTCAGACAAGTGGCTGTCCAGTCTTTTCTGGTTAATTGTTCTCACTGTCACAAAGTTTCTCCTTAATTCCAGGTTAATTTCAGACAAATGGCTGTCTGGTCTCTTCTTTAAAACCTCCAGTGATGGAACACGCACAATTTCTGGAGAAAAGCCGTTCCACTAATTAGCTGTTCTCACTGTCAGAACATTTCTTCTTAGATCTGGGTTGCATCTCTTCTATCAGGTGGTATCTGATCAGAAATTTCTTCAAAAGCAGAAAAAAATGGGACGATCCCTTCTTTTCTTTATTACTTGGGACATATCATCACCTTTCCAGGAGTTGGGAGAAAAATAAAACAACAGCGCCACTGCAAAATTTACAAAACACCCTGCTAAATTATTCTCCACTTTAGAAACTGAATTATAAGCAAGTGACATTCGGGGTGGGTGGGTGGGTGGGTGGAGAAAGATGCTTTTATGTGTGTTCTTGCAACAAGTGCTGGATGGATGACCTCAAGGTTCCTTTCCAATTTGTATTTCTACAAACACAAAATTAAATTGGGTGCAACCAGGCCAGGCTTCATCGCTGGCCAATAAGGTCATCCTTAATATTAAATTGCATAGGAGGCTGAAAGGAAAATGAAGAGGAGAAAAAAAAAAGCAATAATAAAGGAAAGGAAGAATGCAGGAACTACGAGAGACTTTGCAGATTTATATGCAAATGAACGAGGAGCGACTCGCCTGCTCCATTTCACTCCGCTGATTTGGTCTTTTGAACAAGATCGGGTGCTTGTCCCAAGAAAAGCAGCTGACTTCAAAGATGGGAAATAAATGCAAGAAGGAAGGGGCTGAGAATTTCTCCTTCATGAGAAGGTTGTTGGCTTGGTTACCGAGGTCAGTGTGTAGTCAGTTGTGTAGCAGTATTCCAGCATTTGAGAGACTGCCACAAAGAGAGAACTCAGGAGGAACGTCCTAACAGCGAGGACAATTAACCAGTGGAACAGCTTTGCCTTCAGACATTGTGGGTGCTTCATCCCTGGAGGTCTTTAAGAAAAGCCTGGACATCCACCTGTCTGGAATGGTATTTCAGGGTTTCCTGCTTGAGCAGGAGGCTGGACTAGAAGACCTCCAAGATCCCTTCCAACTCTATTCTGGTTCTGGTTCTGTTCTTCTCTGCTGGTTGTGCAAAGCAAAAATCGGCTGACAACGCAAAGGACTAAATAACAACAAAACCTCCAGAATAATAGAGTGGGAAGGGACTTTGGAAGGTCTTCCAAAGATGAAATGGTGGGTAACTCCATCACTGGAGGTTTTCAAGAAAACATTGGACAGTCATTTGTCCAGACTGGTATAAGTTCTCCTGTCTTGGGCTGGCGGGGGAGACTAGAAGACCTCCAAGGTCTCTTCCAGCCAGTGGTGGGATTCAAATAGGTGAACAACCAACGGTTCTCTGTGTGAATGCCGCTTCCGGAAGTCCATTCTGGGCCTGGGCAACAAAAAATTAGCTACCGGTTCTGCCGAAGTGGTGCAAACCGGCTGAATCCCACCACTGCTTCCAGCACTACGGTTCTATGATTCTGTGACTCTTCTTTTGGTAACACTTAAAAATAACAGACTAATAGAGCTGGAAGGGAACTTGGAGGTCTTCTAGTCCAACCTCTTGACTTAACCAAATCAAAGACTTAGCAGCTGCACTCTTATGAGCCATTCGGATTTGGTTGCTTATTGTATGAAGCTAGCTCCTTTGCTTAGTCTATAATCCTATTTATTGTGTGAACTCAGAAGATGGATTAATTTAATAACTAGGTTACATGCGTTGCGTGAACAAACCCTGGCAAGTTACTGGTCTTGCCTAAACACCAGGATTTAATTTTCTTTAAATTCTCCAGTTTAAAGCTTGTAGAATTCCTCACCAGAAAACATAGTGTTATGTAGGGGCTTGCCCCTCCTGCTATTTAAAACTCATCTGTTATTGTTAAAGATGGGAGAGAAATGTGTTTAGTTTGCCTCCAAATGCAAACTATCTAATTTTGAATTTTTGTACCAGTCGATGGGCTGAAACAGAGTTATCACTTGAAAGCTGGCGGTGGTCCAAGTTTTGCAATTTAAATAAGAATATATGCTGCGGGAAAGGGTATAAAAAGATCTACGTTCATGAAAACAAAGCTTCAAAATTTATTACATTAGGACAAAGTCTTTGCAAAAAAGTGTCTCATAGACAAAATCGGGGAATCAAAGAAACACACACTAAATTACATACACGTTTAACTTTAAAGAAACACCCTCACACTTGGCTTCGGTTTAATTTTGTAAAAAAAGGAAAACTGAGAAAAACGGGGAGATTTATATATATAAAAAAATGAGGCTCGGAGAGAAAGTAAAATAGACAGGCTTGATTCACCAGGTGTCCATTTGATACCATGATCCATATGGCCTCAATCCAAAGTGAGTCCTAGACGTAGTATGGAAGTTGCATCCTTTGTGGAGGCTCTACTATGTGTAGAAAAGGAATTATTTCTCCTTTGGAAGGTGGCCACTCATATTTGTTACTTTTCTGGTGAGAAGAGCCATTTGACTTGTTGTATGATGGAATTCATCAAATGTGTAGGGCAGGGCTCTGCAACCTTAAACACTCAAAGAGCCACTTGGACCCATTTCCCAAAGAAAACACTGGGAGCCACAAAACCTACGTGTGCATGCGTGCACACAAGAGGTGGGGAGTTTCATTGAAAAGTTTAATTAAAAAGAAATAGAGGCTCTCTCTCTCTCTCTCTCTTTCTCTCTCTCTCTCCCCCTCTCTCCGATCTTCTGCTTACCTGGCAAGCTGGCTTCAGGCTCTTTTCCAACAAGCTGACACACATTATTGGGCTGGCTCTCTCCTGCCTTTCCTGTTTTCTGTTTCCTGCAGAGACGCAGCAAAGGGAGGAGCCCTACCCAATAAGCTTGTCAGCTCATCACAGAACAGCGTGAGGCCACTCTTTTTTTCTCTCTCTCTCTCACACACACACACACAGAGAGAGAGAGAGAGAGAGAGAGACGGAGAAGGGAAGCGCAAGTGCCTCTCTCTGTCTGTCTCTCTCTGCAAATGGCAGAGGAGGCTGGGAGCCGCAGGAGAAGGCTCAAAGAGCCGCATGTGGCTCCGGAGCTGCGGGTTGTCGACCCGTGGTGTAAGGGAAGGAGAGGCAGAACCTGGAGGTGGAATGGAAAGAGGGATTAGCCTAGAATGTAGCCACAAGTGGACTAAGTCCAATCCCCTTTCATTGCCATTGACCCTTATCTCATTCCAAGCAAGTGCTGATCAATAGTTGAGAAGATTCCTGTCCATAGGCTTTTTGCAATAAATCTGTTTAAATGGACCTTGGCATGTGGATCTGATCTTTCGCACCTGAAACCAACCACCCATTCCCATCCATCATATTTAACCATCTATAGGAGAAAGAGTGGCAAAACCTGGGGATGGAGTGAAAAGAGGGATCAGCCTAGAATACATGCAATACACTAAACCATAAAACAACTAACCTGGTTTAACGTTCATGCTAAATTTAGCCTGTTGCACATTTGCTGCCGTGAGATCCTTAACTGAGCGGGCTACGTATATTGTATCAATCTGGTCCAATGATTCTCATCATGTATGCGCATTTGGATATGCAATTTCCTTTTTAGAACTTCAGTGAACACAACTTGAGACCGTTTGATTGCATTTAATTCAGCTTCATTAAATAGCCACATGCAAGCCCAGCCAATCATCACTGCAGAAGAGGCACAGTTCTTTTTCATCTGTTTTAGCTTTGAAAAAAAAATATCTTACATAAAATCTATGCTCATTATATTTGTCTGGCTTCCTTGTTCCAAAGGTACAAAGACCAAATTAAAAGTAAATGAATTAACGAGGTTGGCCTGGGTTTCCTTTCTTCTCAGAAGAAGCCTGGAGGTAGAAGCACTGTGGCATCTCTTTGGATTTTTCTTCTTAATGATAAGTAGAACGAAAGGCTTGGAAGTGGGCCAGTGCTGATTTTTAACTCTTGCACTATTCCCATTCCTTGGATGTTGGAGACTCCCCTGTCTTCTCCCTGTAGAGCACAACCTATGAAGGTCACTCTAGAAGAGCACATTGGTAGCTCATGCTTGAACTGTGAGGTCTCTCTGAGCTTGATGGTTTTCTTGCAGACATCTCAGGACCCAAGTAGGTAATGTCATCAGTGCAGGAAGATAAAGGGAGTAGGGGTTTATGGAGAGGAGGAGGAGGAGGAGGAGGAGGAGGAGGAGGAGGAGGAGGAGGAGGAGGAGGAGAAGAATTGTGGGGTCCTTGGTGCGCTCTGAGGTTGGTGGTTTTCTTGCAGATGTTTCATGACCCAACTAGGTAATGTCATCAGTGCAGGAAGATGAAGGGATTGGGGTTTATGGAGAGGAGGGAGAGGAGGGGGGAGAAGGAGGACTGTGGGGTCCTTGGTGCTTTCTGAGCTTGGTGGTTTTGTTCCGGGTGTTTCATGACCAAACTAGGTAACAACATTAGAGGTAGAAGGGAGTGGGGTTTATGGAGAGGAGGAGGAGGAAGAGGAGGAGGAGGAGGAGGAGGACTTCAGGATCCCTGGTTATTTTCTTGCAGCTGTTTCACGACCCAACTAAGTACTAGATGGGAGTGAGAGACTGCAATACCTCCTTGCCACTAATGAACGCCCAGATAAACAGGGATTAAAATGCTGGCTGGAGAAATCTGGGTGTTGGTGTACACATGCTTTAAAATTGATATCCACATGTCTTAAAGTGGACAAGTTTGAGAAACACTGGTTTAGATCAGGAGTGTCAAACTGCATCATAGTGAAACTGCCCCCATCCCATTGCTGGCAATGGCAAAAAAATCCACGATATGTCGCAACACGTCACGTGACATTGCGAGTTTGACACCCCTGATTTAGCTGCTGAGAAAGACCTAGCACCGTTCAACACACACACACACACACACACACTCACAAACATGCATACAAACTCATTTATTTATTTCAGAATTGGTTAAGGCTGCCCAATTCCATACTCAATTTCCAATTTCCACAAGTTTGTTGAATTGCCACAGAATGAATGAATGAATGAATGAGACCACTAGTGCAAGCTTCCCTAATGATGTATTCACCATATATAGTTTGATGATGGCTCCCTGAATTTTAACAGAGTAACAGAATAACAGAATTGGAAGGGACGTTGGAGGTCTTCTAGTCCAACCCCCTGCTCAAGCAGGAGACTCTATACCATTTCAGACAATTGGCTGTCCAATCTCTTCTTAAAAACTTTCAGTGTTGGAGCATTCACAGCTTCTGGAGCAGTGGTTCTCAACCTGTGGGTCGGGACCCCATTTGGGGTCGAACGACCATTTCACGGGGGTCGCCAAACAACATAGTCCGCCATTTTTCCCTCCTTTTCCTTAGCTGTGCTATTCCCTTTTATTCTACTGGCTTTTGAAAGCCAATAGAATAGACTCTCTTGAATAGAGTCTAATTCTATTGGCTTTCAAAAGCCAATAGGAATTGTCCAGGCTGTCTCTGCCCTGCTGAGCCCGCCAAAAGTCCCATTCTGCAAACGGTGCTGCACCAGTTGAGTAGTCCTTGACCTACGACCAGTTGAGTAGTCCTCGACTTACGACTGGTTGGGGGTCGCGGCATTAAAAAGGTTGAGAACCACTGTTCTGGAGGCAGGTTATTCCACTGGTTAATTGTTCTAACTGTCAGGAAATTTCTCCTAGGTTGCTTCTCTCCTTGATTGGTTTCCATCCTGCTTCTTTCTGAAGCATGGCAAAGGCTGAGTGGGGCATTCTGGGTATTGTAGTCAAACATGATTGGAAGGTACTGATTTGGGTAAGACTGGGCTACAAATCGAACTCCTGTTTGCCACCATTCTTGAAGCATAATCAAAGAAAGAACCACACAACCCTTTCTTTTTGTCGTGATCATCAGATTTAAAATTATTGTATTCATCAATCGCAAATATTTGCATATTTTTTTTCTGTCCAAGGCCAGATAACGTGAGTTGAGATAGGCTCCCAAGTTCAGCCCTGTTGCTATTTTCTTTTCTTTTTTCTTTCAAGTCAAAGTTTTGATTGGAATCAGTCTTATTATTTTATGAGTATAAAGGGGGATAGTTAACAGTAAGATTTATTCTAAATTCATCTTATCAGCTCTAAGGCATCAATTTTGCAATCAATTCCCACTGGGTCCTTACCAAGAAAGCCATATTCCGAATCAATCTTGGAATTCATTAGGTTATTTCTGGTGTTAAAAAATAAGATTGATTTGTACTTTATGTTCCAGGGCTCCTGCAATTTATTTTTTAATGATATGAGGTAAGACTCAATCTTGGCACCAAGCTTCCTCCCCTGATCTCTTCTCCTCCTTGCGGAATAATTTTCATATTCTTCAAAAAGTATGAGATCAGCTTATTCATCCCCAAATTTGCACACATTCAGAGCAAGAATGACAATCCAACAATTTCGTATTCATCATGAGTTTGCCTTTTACTATTATGAGCTTTTTGTTCAACCCGGTTTCCAGAGTTTAAAAGAAAAGCACACATTTTTTGCACTCATGCACGAATTGTCATACACGTTTCGCTAGTGTGTGTGTGTGCTACGCAACTAGTTTTTTAACAATGAAAGGCACTTTTCTGCATTCAGATAGTCCTCAGCTTGTGACCACAGTTGAGCACAAAATTGGTGTTGCTAAGCGAGATAAGTAAGTTATGACCTTTCTTGCTACAGTTGTTAAATGAATCACTGCAGTTGTTAAATTAGTAGCACGGTCATTAAGCGAATCTGCCTTTCCCCCATTGACTTTGCTGGTCAGAAGGTCGCAAAAAGGGATCACATGACCCCGGGACATGGCAACGGTCATAAATACGAGTCAGTTGCCAAGCATCTTAACTTTGATCGCATGACTGTGGGGATGCTACAAAGGTTGTAAGTGTGAAAAACAGTCATAAGTTGTTTTTTAAGTGCCATTGTAACTTCAAACGGTCACTAAATGAAAGATTGTAAGTCAAGGACTACCTGTAGTGTGGGTAGTGGTACACATTACAAAAGTGTATATGAATATAAGGTATTTCTCCCAATGTGTATCAGTTTACACTTTCGTAAACTAAATCAGATTTTAAATTAGTAGACTTACCAATAGCCACTTGCTAGCCACTTGCTAGTGAGTGTAGGTGGAAATAATAACAAATTAAACACTCATTTTTAAACACCCTTAGACATAAATTAAGTGATGGTACAGCCACTAACAGCCTCCCTATATTGTTTTTCACACAACTGTTACTCCAATAACTAATCAATAATTTGCAATCAATTGTTTAGCTAAATTAATCTAAACCGTGGACTACTGCCATATTGTAGATTTTTTTAAAAATAAACTTTGCCATTTCTTGCTATAAATCACTCCTGGAACTATTAACTTATTAATCACAAGGGCTTTTCTTCTAACATCATTTTAAAGGGGAAATTTACATATTATTCATTCTCCAGATACCTCGTGAATCAATGATGCCTTATTACTAATTCAGAATAGAGCTGGAAGGAACCTTGGAGGTCTTCTAGTCTAACCCCCTGCTCCAATAGGAGGCCCTATACCAGGGGTAGGCAACCTTGGCTCTTTTATGACTTGTGGACTTCAACTCCCAGAATTCCTGAGCCAGCATGGCTCAGCTTGGAAACCTCTCCCTTTCCCCTCAGCATGGCTGGCTCAGGAATTCTGGGAGTTGAAGTCCAGGAGTCATGAAGGGACCAAAGTTTCCCTCATGCTGACTCAGGAATTCTGGGAATTGAAGTCCACGAGTCATAAAAGAGCCATGGTTGCCTACCCCTGCCCTATACCATTTCAGACAAAGAGCTGTCCAATCTCTTCTTAAAAACTTCCAATGGAGAATAGATTGATGGGTATTCTCACTGGATGCTTTGCCATGCTGGGGACCCATCGAGAGAGCAGGAGCTGATCGGTGGCATCTGTCTACGAGAAGCAGGTGTGAGGGGTCATGTGTCTTTCTCCTTTTGAAGGCTGGCATCTGCTGGAGATGGCTGTGTCCCTGGTTCACACAGCCAGAGGAAGCTTTCAAAACTGCAAAAGGGCTGGTACATGGCAATTTCCTTCCTTGTCGATTGGATTTCTATTCATTTATTTGTTCATTCATTCATTCATTCCTTTGTTCATTCATTCACTTGTATCCCATCTTTATTATGTTTACAAATATCTTAAGGTGGCAAACATATCCAACAGACCTTCCTCCATCTGTTTTCCCCCTCAATCACCCTGTGAGGTGGGTTGGGCTGAGAGAGACAGAGGGACTGACCCAAAGTCTCCCAGTTGGCTTTCATGCCTAAGGAGGGACTAGAATTCACCATCTCCTGGTGAATGGCCCAAAGTTACCCAGCCAGTTTCCTGCCTAAGGAGGGACTAGAACTCACCATCTCCTAGTGAATGGCCCAAAGTTACCCAGCTGGTTTTCATGCCTAAGGTGGGACTAGAACTCACCATCTCCTGGTGATTGGCCCAAAGTTACCCAGCCAGTTTTCCTGCCTAAGGAGGGACTAGAACTCACCGTCTTCTAGTGAATGGCCCAAAGTTACCCAGCTGGTTTTCATGCCTAAGGTGGGACTAGAACTCACCGTCTCCTAGTGAATGGCCCAAAGTTACCCAGCCAGTTTTCATGTCTAAGGTGGGACTAGAACTCACCATCTCCTGGTGATTGGCCCAAAGTTACCCAGCCAGTTTTCATGCCTAAGGTGGGACTAGAACTCACCATCTCCTGGTGATTGGCCCAAAGTTACCCAGCTGGTTTTCATGCCTAAGGCAGGACTAGAACTCCCTGTCTCCTGGTGATTGGGCCAAAGTCACCCAGCCAGTTTTCATGTCTAAGGTGGGACTAGAACTCACCATCTCCTGGTGATTGGCCCAAAGTTACCCAGCCAGTTTTCATGTCTAAGGCGGGACTAGAACTCACCGTCTCCTAGTGAATGGCCCAAAGTTACCCAGCTGGTTTTCATGCCTAAGGCAGGACTAGAACTCCCTGTCTCCTGGTGATTGGGCCAAAGTCACCCAGCCAGTTTTTGTGGCTAAGGTGGGACTAGAAGCCATCACAACATCTCCTCATGAGAAATGAAATATACAAGTCAGGAAACCACAATAGGGACACAACAAGGTGAAATAAATTGGTTCCAGGTTGGTGAAGGACTGCAATAAACCGGCATGTTCTCTGGTTATTTATGCAGCCAATACATGGAATATATTTGGAGGGAGGCTGGATTGAATGAAGATAAGGACGGTTTTAAAATTGGAGGGAAAAAAATCAATAACTTATGTTACACTGATGACACTATTGATAGCTGAATGTATAGATAAGGAGCAGAGCAAAAATTGAAGCTAAAATTAAATATAAAGAAGACCAAATGAATGGAATCAGGTAAAGCAACTTCTTTCTTTCTTTCTTTCTTTCTTTCTTTCTTTCTTTCTTTCTTTCTTTCTTTCTTTCTTTCTCTTTCTTACCTTTTTCTTTTTTCTCTCTTTCTCTCATTCCCTTTCTTTCTTTCTTTCTCTTTTTATCTTTCTCTTCCTTTTTTATTGCTCGCTTTTTCTCTTTCTCTTCTTTCTTTCTTTCTTTTTTCCTTCCTTCTCTTTCTTTCTTTCTTTCTTTCTCTTTTTATCTTTCTCTTCCTTTTTTCTTGCTTGCCTTTTCTCTTTCTTCTTTTTTTCTTTCCTTTCCTTTCCTTTCTTTTCTCTCTCTCTCTCTCTCTCTCTCTCTCTCTCTCTCTCTCTCGTCTCCTCTCCTCTCCTCTCTCTCTCTCCTTCTTTTCCCTTCTTTATAGAGGCAGTAGAGTCCATTCCAACTCTATTATTCTGTTATTCCATGTTTCTTAACCTTGGAAACTATAAGATGGGTGAACTTCAACTCTCAGAATTTCCTAGCCAGCATAATTTAGATGTGTGGAGTTCGATTCCAGAATTCCCCAGCCAGCATGAAGTCCACACACAATATCTTAAAGCAATGATGGTGAACCTTTTAGAGACCGAGTGCCCCAAAACTGGCCCCACCCCTGCCCCGCCCCTGCCCCGCCCCCACCCCATCTGCCACTCAGCCTGCCCGCAGGGCCACTCACCACCTCCAGGGCCCACCGCAGATCGCCCAGGCAGCCCAGCAGTGCCATGGCGGCCACGTCCTCTGCCCACACCCCGCAGCATCAACTGTGCGCGATGGGGTGTGAGGGCAGGTCTTGTCTACGCTGTCTGGCTGCCATGTCCTTGACTGCGCTGCTCTGTGTGGGCCATGCTTGGGGGCGAGTCTCCTCCAGGGGGACTTCTGGTGAGGAGGGGAGGCGAGGCTGGGGCAATGGCACGTGTGCCCACAGAGAGGGCTCTGAGTGCCACCTCTGGCACGCGTGCCATAGGTTCGCCACCACTGTCTTAAAGTAGTCAAGGTTGAGAAACCCTGGTATAAACAATAAAAGCACCTAGCTAAGGAAACAACACAAAACCTGTTGAAATACTCAGGTTTTTTTCAGGGCCGTTCTCAGCTTCCTTTGCCTGAACTTTTTCAGGCACAAAGCATCTTACCAAAGTACCCCAAATCCCATAATCCCAGGTAGAATTACCTCAGACCATCTATCCCTATTCCCATTTGAATATGTATTGCATGACAAACATCACCTTTGGGGGTTTCTGAGAGCAGGGATGTCTGCTCTCAGGGTCAAAAAAGTCAAGATGGCAGCCATCGCCATGCTATAAAGACCCTTCCCCTTTCCAGGGCACATCTGTCCTGGGGACCCTTTCTGAGCTTTTGTAAGTCCGTAGCTACAATATCTTCATTTGCTTTGCCGCCCCCATCTCTTTGTTTCCCCACGACCGCCAATCATCTGGAGTTGAGCTTTCCTTGGAGGGTGGGGTTGGAAGAAAAGTTTTCCTCGTGGTTCATCCAAACTGGGAATAAACATGGCAACTGCTTTAGGAAGAAGGTTGTAGTTTATTGAAAAGGAGAACCAGACACGAAGATGGATGGCAGAAAAGAGAGTGGACACATGTAGGGAGTGGGTTTTTATACCCTCTGGAGCCTTTTGTTTGGAGCTGCTTCCTGTTCCTGTTTGAGGCTATTTCCTGTGTCATGTATTCTGAGCTGAGTCTCGGTTTTCCCTTTGGCATCTGTGGGTTAATCTTATTATGTCCCAAAGGTCATATCCTGCTTCCCTGGGGCTGGGGCTAATGACTCTTAGAGTTGGGTGAGGTATGCAGATTTTGGGTCTTTGTCTTCTTAATGTTCCAGTTGCGACCTTTACATTTGTATTTGTATAGAACTGGTTTCTGCTTGGGACAGAGAGACTTGGGAGCAGGGTTGGTTTCTGCTTTTAAAATCCTTTTGGGAAATATATTCTGCCCTTTTAATATTTCCCTCTCTGGGGGGCCGACGTCCCACAGTGGCATGCATTTTATTCCATTATCAACCACCCCCCATCTCTCCCCACCCCTCCCAGCCTTCCAGTGTTTTCACCCCCCATTTTCAGATTGCTGGGCTGAATCTCGCCACGAAATGAGATTTTGACAAACCGGCATCACGCCAAGTGTGACCTGAAAAATTAATCTTTTCCATAAAATAAAGAAAGGACTTTTGCCCCCCACCCACCATCACCCTCAAGAGGACAGGACCAAGGGTGGGTGGCTGGGAATTGATTGGCTTCCAGCCTTCCCGACAAAATTAAGTCCTTCCAGCAATTACAGGAAGATAATAGGCTGAAATTAAAAAATCTGTCTTGCTTTCTAAAAAGCATGTTTTAAAAAAAAGAACAGAGTGCATAATGTTCCGAAGAGCATCAACTATTCGGGGTTCCTCTACCTGGGATATTAAAACAGGCATTTATTGCATTGGCTGATGAAGCTTCTACCTTTGGGGGTAAGCAAGTGTATGCAGAAGGCAGGAGAGGATGAGAAATAGGTAGCCAAATGAATGAAAGACCCAAGATAAGAAAAACAAAAGGAAGGCTAAATTAAATCAAGTTTGCAGATTCGCTCTCCAGTGGGCTCCTGACACCTCCCTGCCTCGGTGCGCACAATAGCTTTTGTTCTTTCAACTTCTCACCTCTTCTCTCCCTCTTTCAGAAGCTACCAAGGATTTATTCCGCTAATAAAGGAGAATATTTGTAGGTTGGGTTGAAATGAGGGGTCCTTGGTGCTCTCTGATTTTGGTTGTTTTTCTTGCAGATGTTTCATGACCCAAATTAGGTAACATCATCAATGCTAGAAGGGAATGAGGTGTGTGGAGAGGAGGAGGAGGAGGAGGAGGAGGAGGAGGAGGAGGAGGAGGAGGAGGAGGAGGAAGAAGAAGAAGAAGAAGAAGAAGAAGAAGAAGAAGAAGAAGAAGAAGAAGAAGAAGAAGAAGAAGAAGAAGAAGAAGAAGAAGAAGAAGAAGAAGAAGAAGAAGAAGAAGAAGAAGAAGAAGAAGAAGAAGAAGAAGAAGAAGAAGAAGGGGGCTGTCTTTGATGGTCTCTGAACTTGGTGGTTTTCTTGCAGATGTTTGATGACCCAAGTAGGTAACATCATCAGTTTTGGAAGGGAGTGGGATTTGCGGAGAGGAGGAGGAGGAGGAGGAGGAAGACCTCTCTGTCTCCAACCAACAGAAACTTTACTTTTCTTACTTGTTTTATTCCCTGGAATTGCCTGGAATAGTCCCTGCAGTTTTCTTGGCAAGATTTCAAAGCGTTGCCATTTGGTCATTACTGCCTTGCTAGGGTTGGGAAAGAGGGACTGGCTCAAGGTCACCCAGCTGGCTTCATGTCTCAGAAGGGAAAAAACTCACTAGCCCAATGCCTTAATCTCTACATAAAGTTGGCTCTCCTAACATGCTTTATTTCCACCAGATCCTCCTCCTCCTCCCCCCCTCCTGCTCCTCCCCCCCCTCCCCCCCCTCCTCCTCCTCCCAAACTCCACTCCCTTCTACCACTGATGACATTCCCTAGTTGGGTCATGAAAAGTCTGCAGGGAAACAACGGAGATCAGAGAGCACCAAGGAATTCCACAGTCCTCCTCCTCCTCTACATAAACCCCTTCTAACACTGATAATGTTCCCTAGCTAGGTCATGAAATGCCTGCAAGAAAACCACCAAACCCAGAGAGCACCAAGGAAAAGGGGGTTGTGGGAATCCTTTGGACACCAGAAGAATAAACACACACACACACACAAACACACACACAGAGAGAGAGAGAGAGAGAGAGAGAGAGAGAGAGAGAGAGAGAGAGAGAGAGAGAGAGAGAGAGAGAGAGAGAGAGAGAGAGAGAGAGAGAGAAATTGAAGAAGAAAAAGACATGAAGCAAATAAACACATACTGAGTTTTTCAGTTATTATTGTTTTAAATGGATTGCTTCCTGGTTGCTATGGTTAAAACTCCCCGAGAGGGTTTAAACGGTATAAAAACAATAACACAAATAGGAATGCATGAAAAGGACTCCCTTAGGGAGTGTTAGATGGCTCAGAAAAAAATGTGTTTTGTGGGGTTTTGTGTGCCAGGATTGTAGGTGTTCTATTTCCAATAGAATAGAATAGAATAGAATAGAATAGAATAGAATAGAATAGAGTAGAGTAGAGTAGAGTAGAGTAGAGTAGAGTAGAGTAGAGTAGAGTAGAGTAGAGTAGAGTAGAGTAGAGTAGGGTAGGGTAGGGTAGGGTAGGGTAGGGTAGGGTAGGGTAGGGTAGGGTAGAGTAGAACAGAACAGAACAGAACAGAATAGAATAGAAAATATGGAATGGAATAAAATGGAATGGAGTAGAGTAGAGTAGAACAGAACAATAGAATAGAAAATATGGAATGGAACAAAATGGAATGGAATGGTACAGAACAGAACAGAATAGAATAGAAAATAGAATGGAATGGAATAGAAAATGGAATGGAATGGAATGGAATAGAATAGAATAGAATAGAATAGAATAGAATAGAATAGAATAGAATAGAATAGAATAGAATAGAATAGAATAGAATTAGCCTTGTTACTTTAAATGTCCACTAATCAGCATACATTAAAATGAGTTTTTGTTGCATTCAGCTCTCAAACGGTAACCACCTTCAATATACACTGCATAAACATGACAAAAATAAATAAATAAAATAAACTATGCATATACCCACATACACACGCATATGTGGCCCAGAAAAACAACACAATCTACATGGTGAGAAAAATGAATCTTGCGAGTTTATCAGATTGGGTAGGTATCCCATCATCCTGTGCCTTTGGTTTTTCTCTGCTCAGGGCAGACATTTGTCTTTCAGTCAAATTTTCATTCTCTTATTTTCCACCCAAGTCTTCACTCTTCCAAGATGATTTTGACTTTTAGGGACCTGTTTATCAACCATGGCACCTTGAAGATGGGTGGAATTATGGGAGTTGACAAACACTGCTGCAGTTTCTGGATGTTGTGCTTGAAATAGAAAAAAAAATGAAACTTTGACTTTGGGACTGACTGATTTGCACTTTTATTTGTGTATAACAATGGCTAGTGTACACTGAGTATGCAAAGTAAAAAGTTGAGGCTGTTATGTTATGATGCTCCTTTTACCATGGCTGAAAAAACTCAGAAGTTAATGCTTTTTTTGCTTTTCATCCTACATGTTTCTCTTTCCTCCTTTCCCACTGTTTTCATTTGTATTTGATACTCTAAGAAGCTTAATAAAACTATAACAAAAAAAGAGAAGCACTGCTCCAGAGCTGGCCCACCCAATTTAATAAGCTTCCCTCTACATTTTTAACCAAATAATTAATAAGCCTATTGAAGAATGAGGGGCTCAGGACTAATTTATCTGGCAGCCCCGTTGATGTCTGTCTACGATGATGAGGACCAATAATTTTAACACCAAAGAGGAGAATTCCTGAGATCAAACAGGTGAAGACTTAATGAACCGCTATTATTATAAGAGGAGATTAAGCTCAGCTGATGGGCCTTCTTAACAAATTTAAGCTTCATTTAAGCTGCAGAACATCCAAATTATTGATTCTTGGTCTGTAATTCTGGTGATGGTCATTTCACTCCTTTTTATACCTAGAGACGTGATCTTTGCCCTCATCCAAACACGGGGCAGTTTACTAGAAGTTCTCAAAGATTTTATTATTTTAGTATTGTATTGTATTGTATTGTATTGTATTGAATTGAATTGAATTGTGTTGTATCGTATCGTATCATATTGCATCGCATTGCTTTGTTTTTTCTTTTATTATTAATGTGCCAGTCATCTCACTGATAAGACAGTGTTGGGCAGCTTGCAAACAGTAAAACAATAAATAGAAAAATAATTAAAATCTTAATAACTATGCAAAAAACCAGAACAAAGAAGACAAACGGTACAGAGATGAGGTCTTCTTACCCCATCAACCACCTCCAGCGGTGAGAGCGCCTCCCTTGGGACCCCAAGCCAAGCAGAAAAACCAAGTTTGATATCCTTTTAGAAAGCCAAGAGAGTGAAGACGGATCTCACCTCTAGTGGTAGAATGTTCCACAGAGCCGGGACCCTGTCAAGCATGAAAGACCAGGTCCACACATGAAGGTCCAATTAAACTGATTTATTGCTAAAAGCCTATGTATAGGAATCTTCTCAACTAATGATTAACGCTTGCTTGGAGTTAGATCAGTGTCTATGGAATTCAAGGGAGGCTGGGCTTGTGGCTTGTGGCTACAAAGGGATTCTAGGCTAATCTCTCTTTTAACTCTGCCCCCAGGTTCTGCCATCCCTTCTTCTACAGGTCAATAGATATAGTGGATGGATGGATGGATGGATGGAGAGAGAGATTGAATGGATGGTTGGATGGATGGATGGAGGGAGGGAGGGAGGGGTGGTCAACCTGAATAGAGCTGGAAGAAACATTGGAGGTCCTCTAGTCCAGCCCCCTGCTCAACACTTCAGACAAGTGATTGTCCAGACTCTTTTTAAAAACCTCCAGTGATGAATCACCCATAATTTCTGAAGGCAAGCAGTTCCACTGTTAATTGTCCTCAGTGTTAGGAAGTTTCTCCTTAATTCTAGGTTGCTTCTCTTCTCGATTAGTTTCCATCCATTGTTTCTTGTCTTGCCTTCTGGTGCTTTGGAAAATAGGTTGACCCCCCCTCTCCTTTGTGGCAGCCTCTCAAATACTAGAAGACTGCTATCATGTCCCTCCCTAGTCCTTCTTTTCTCTAAACTAGACAAATCCACTTCCTGCAACTGTTCTTCATATGTTTTAGTCTCCAGACCTTTTTAATCATCCTAGATGCTCTTCTCTGCCCTTTTTCCAAAGTCTCAACATCTTTTTTGGTAATGTGGTGACTGAAACTGAATGCAGTATTCCAGGTGTGGTCTTACTAAGGTTTTATAAAGCGGTACTAATACTTAACTATTAAGTATTAATGGTATGAGGTGCACCAAAGATCAGATCCACATATTAAGGTCTAATTAAGTTGATTTATTGTTAAAAGCCCCTGCACAGGAGTCTTCTCAACTAACAGTCAGCACCTGGTTGGACTTAAATTAGGTTCAAGGGCAATCAAAGGGGGTTGGATTTCGTCCACTTGTGACTACGTAAGGATGCTAGACTGATCCCTCTTTTAACTTTGCCCCTCCTTCCCTTGCAGGATCACAGCAGAAAAGGCTCTGCTCCTTGGCCCCACAATTTTGGATTCTTTGGCTGATGGGGTCTGCATAAGCCCCTTCTGCTGGAGCGAGTGGGATGGGCCAGTCTCACTGGGGTGAGACAGTTCCTCAGATAACCCATGCCATGGCGGGCTTTAAAGGTGATAACCAACACCTTCAATTGGACCCAGAAGTAGACTGGCAACCAGTGCAGCTCACACATCAGGGTGTTGTATAGGTCATCCGAGGGGCCTCCAGAACTGCCCATGCAACTGCTCTCTTCACCAAGTGTAGCTTCCCAATACTCTTCAAGGGCAGTCCCATATAGAGTGCAGTGCAGTAGCCTAAACAAGAGATAACCAGGGTGTGAATGACTGAGCCTAGGGCCTCACGATCCAAATAAAGGTATAACTGGTGCTCAACACCAAGTTGTGCAGAGGCTCTCCGAGCCACGATGGACAAAATGTATACCCCAAATTTCAACCAGACCACGAGGATTGTGTACCTTTAGGATTCAGGGCAGATCACATCACCTTAAAAGATCTGCTGTAATTTTCCCTTTTAGTGGGCAGGCGCTAGGAAAAAAAACTTTGCTTTTATTTGTTCTTGCATCTATTTTAACCCACCTGGCCCCTACAGCATTGCCAAGTTCATTTGTTTACATTTCTGAGCTGGAGAGATATTTTTAACAGAGGGCGTCTCTCTCTCTCTCTTTCTTTTATTGCATCTGTTCAATTTAAACAAATTTTATCCTTCAGTTGGTTCGAGTTCAACCACAGAGGCCTCGGCTTTGTCTATCAAATTATTTCTGCTTCCCTTTCTGAGTTGGTGCTCACCTTGTTCACGGAACATCTGCTGAGCATTAGCACATATGCAGCGAGTGCCGTGAACTTCGTCATCTGATGTCATTTTCTGATTTTTCAGAAAAAGGTTTCATAAGACCCACAGCATCCACATCCCACTGGTTCACGCCGTGCATATGCCTTTATCAGAAGTCCATAATTCAGATTGTTCACTTCCAATTTCCATCAAATTTGGTTTCAACCCCTGAACGTGTCATTTTCCATTTGTCAAACTTTGTGAGATCCTACTCATCTCATGACATTGGTCCCTGGGACCACCAACCACAGAGGCAGGATGCTTCATCTTAACAAAAGTTGCCTGATATCTTTTTGTTTGTTTGTTTGTTTTAATTCAAAATCCCAACACAACTGTCCTTCTGAAATGTATTGATTACCTACAGGTTTCTGTTACAGAACAACTGCCCAAAGCAGTGTTTTTCAGCCTAGGAATTTAAAGATGGGTAAACTTCAACTCCCACAATTCCCCAGCCAGCAAACTTTAAGAAGTAAAGATTTAAAAATGTTAAGATTTAGGAGTGAAGCTGTATAAGTACAGACTGGATTAAACTTGGCTCAAAAGCAGCAACTGTCAGAGGGATCTTCCTAATGGATGATCACTTGAATATGAGCCAGCCGTGTGCTGCAGCTGCCAAAAAAGCCAACACAGTCCTAGGCTACATCAATAGAGGGATAGAATCAAAATCCTGTGAAGTATTAATGCCACTTTTTAATGTCTTGGTAAGACCACACTTGGAATACTGCATCCATTTCTGATCATCACAATATAAAAAAGATGTTGAGTCTCTGGAAAGAGTGCAGAGAAGAGCAACAAAGATGATTAGGGGTCTGGAGGCTAAAGCAAATGAAGGACAGTTGCAGCACTTGGATATGTCTAGTTTAATGAAGAGAAGGAATAGGGGTGACATGACAGTAGTCTTTCAATATTTGAGGGGCTGCCACAGAGAAGGGGGGAAGTCAACCTATTCTCCAAAGCTCCTGAGGGCAGAAGCAGAAGCAATGGATGGAAACTAACCAAAGAGAGAAACAAGTCAGAACTAAGGAGAAATTTCCTGATAATGAGAGCAATCAACCAATGGAATAGCTTGCCTCCAGAAGTTGTAGGTGCCCCGTCGCTAGAGGCTTTTAAGAAGAGATTGGACAGCCACTTGTCTGAAATGATATAGTCTCCTGCTTGAGCAGGGGGTTGGACTAGAAGACCTTCAAGGTCCCTTCCAACTCTGTTATTGTATGTTTTAACACAGGGGTCTTCAAACTTGGCCCTTTTATGACTTGTGGACTTCAACTCCCAGAATTCCTCAGCCAGGGCACGCTGGCTGAGGAATTCTGGGAGTTGAAGTCCACAAGTCATAAAAGGGCCAAGTTTGAAGGCCCCTGTCTAACATGTGTGAACTTCATGCTGACTGGGGAATTCTGAGAGTTGAAGTCCACCAATCTTCAAGTTGCAAGGTTGAGAAATTACTGGCCCAAAGATATCTACAGTCAATCTACTGTCTTCTGAGTGGGGTCAACCAGGAGATCTCTGTGCCCTAAGTAGGGCTACCAGGAATGAGTCCTAGGGATGTTGCATTCCCAGATTAATGGGGGTTAGTACAAATGAGAAAAGGAATGAACATCCACTCAGACTGGCAAATTGAAGATAAAGTGTTTCAACTTGCTCACCAATCTTCATCCACACATATTCTTCCATGACTTTGTCCTGGTGCTTGGGTAAACACAAGTTTGCTGGCCTTCTCTTCTCTTCTCTTCTCTTCTCTTCTCTTCTCTTCTCTTTTCTCCTCTCCTCTCCTCTCTTCTCTTCTCCTCTCCCCTCCCCTTCTCTTCCCCATCCTCCTTTTCCACCTCCTCTCCTACTGTCTTCTTCTCCTTCCCCTCCTCCTCCATCCTCCCTTCCTTCTTCTCCTTCTTTCCTTTCTGCTTCTCTACCTTCTCCACCTTCTCCTCCTTTCCCTTCCATCCTCATCTTCTTCTTCCTCCCTTTTCCCCAATACTACTACTACTACTACTATTTCTTCTTCTTCTTCTTCTTCTTCTTCTTCTTCTTCTTCTTCTTCTTCTTCTTCTTCTTCTTCTTCTTCTTCTTCTTCTTCTTCTTCTTCTTCTTCTTCTTCTTCTTCTTCTTCTTCTTCTTCTTCTCCTTCTCCTCCTCCTCCTCCTCCTTCTTCTTCCCAGTTTCCTAAGCTGGATGCATTCATGGGCCCCTTTCCCCCTTTTTTTTGTGAAACTCCAGCTTCCACAGAGAAGGCAAAATCAATGCAGACCTTATTGGGCATCTATTCTAAGCTATTAACTAGCAATCCTCTAATGAAGAAGGTAATTAACCAGAAACTATGCTGATACTTTCTGGAAATACTTCTTTTTTAAACTCAAAATTATCATTATTCAAACTTCGAAAAAGTGCAGGGAGAAAAACCTGTTCCATCACAGTTCATTTGCTCAATCTCTCATTAAATAAAATAAAAAAAAAACCCAATCAACTGAAGATTTCATATTTTGGCATATGCCTTTACATAGGTACACAAGTTTTTTTTAAAAAAAATTAAAATTCCAGATGCATAAATCAGGATAAACATCTTTGTTTACTGGCTTTCTTAATTTACTAAAGCCAATAAGTGTCCCAATGGGAAAGGAATGAGCAGCTTATAACTTTAAGATCCAGTATATAGCTTAAAAACAAAGAGCAAATTAAAATATAGCACTGAGGGCAAGCTAACATCAATCAATACAAGTATTGCTTTGGCATCAACAACTTGGAGTAATATTACCCTCCAGACGCCTGGAGAACAGCCGGGTTTTAGAATTATGTACAGGTAGTCCTCGACTTACGACCACAGTCGAGCCCACAATTTCTGTTGTTAAGTGAGACATTTGTTAAGTGAGCTTTGCCCCATTTTACGACCTTTCTTGCCACAGTTGTTAAGTGAATCACTGCGGTTGTTAAGTTAGTAACATGATTGTTAAGTGAATCTGGTTTCCCCATTGAATTTGATTGTCAGAAGATCGCAAAAGGGGATCCCGTGACCCTGGGACATATCAATGGTCATAAGTATGAGTCACTTACCAAGCATCTGAATTTTAATCACATGACCACAGGGATGCTACAAAGGTCGTAAGTGTGAAAAGCAGTCCTAAGTCACTGTTTTCGGTGCCATTGTAACTTTGAACGGTCACTTCTCCTGCGACTCCCAGCCTCCTCCGCCATTTGCAGAGAGAGAGAGAGACACACAGAGAGAGAGAGGGGGGGCACTTGCGCTTCCCTTCTCTCTCTCTCTCTCTCTCTCTTTCTCACACACACACACACACACACACACTGAGTGGAGGAAGAAGACTGGCAGACCAAGGGCAGGAGAGAGCCAGCCCAATAAGAATGTGTGTCAGCTTGTCAGAGAATAGCGTGAAGCCAGCTTGCCAGGTGAGCAGAAGATTAGAGAGAGGGGGAGAGAGAGGGAGGGAGACAAAGAGAGGGAGGGAGGGAGGGGGAGAGAGAGAGAGAGAGACAGAGACTTGCATTTCCCTTCTCTCTCTCTCTTTCTGTCTCTCTCTCTCTTTCTCTCTCACATACACTAAGTGGAGGAAGAAGACTGGCAGACCAAGGGCAGGAGAGAGCCAGCCCAATAAGAATGTGTGTCAGCTTTTCAGAGAACAGCGTGAAGCCAGCTTGCCAGGTGAGCAGAAGATTAGAGAGAGGGGGAGAGAGAGGGAGGGAGACAAAGAGAGGGAGGGAGGGAGGGAGGGAGGGAGAGAGAGAGAGAGGCACTTGTGCTTCCCTTCTCTCTCTCTCTCTCTCTCTCTCTCTCTCTCTCTCTCACACACACACACACACACACACACACACTGAGTGGAGGAAGAAGACTGGCAGACCAAGGGCAGGAGAGAGCCAGCCCAATAAGAATGTGTGTCAGCTTGTCAGAGAATAGCGTGAAGCCAGCTTGCCAGGTGAGCAGAAGATTAGAGATTAGGGAGGGGGAGAGAGAGGGGGGGGGAACTCATACACAAAAGCCTCTATTTCTTTTTAATTAAACTTTTCAATCAAGCTCAAGTTTTGCGGCTCCCAGTGTTTTCTTTTCTCTGGGAAACGGGTCCAAGTGGCTCTTTGAGTGTTTAAGGTTGCCGACCCCTGCCCTATACCATTCTGGACAAATGGCTGTCCAGTCTCTTCTTGAAGGCCTCTAGGGATGGAGCACCCAGCACTTTTGGAGGCAAGAGACACTGATTAATTAACAGAATAACAAGAGTTGGAAGGGAGCTTGGAGGTCTTCTAGTCCAAGTCCCTGCTCAGGCAGGAGATCTTATACCATGATGACGATCGGCCTGTAACCTGCTATTGCAGATCTTCCAAAACTGCACTCACTGCTAGTACAGGCACTTCTCGGCTTACGACCGTAATTGAATCCAAATTTTCCATTGCTAAGCGAGACCGTTGTTAAATGAATTCCGCCCCCATTTTACAACCTTCCTTGCCTGCCACACTTGTCAAGAGAATCCGGCTTCCCCATTCTGATTTTCCTTGCCAGAAGGTTGCAAAGGGGGATCACTGCGACCGTCATAAATACGAGCCAGTTGCCAAGCGTCTGAATTTTGATCACGTGACCGCGAGGATGTTGCGACGGTCGTAAGTGTAAAAAATGGCCATCCGTCACCTTTTTCAGTGCTGTTGTAACTTCGAGCAGTTGTTAAATGAATAGCTGTAAGTCAAGGACTGCCTGTATATCTAAATCCATTCCCCTGGGCAGTGGTGGGATTTAGCCAGTTCACATCATTTCGGCAGAACCAGTAGCTAATTTTTTGTTGCCCAGGCCAGAATGGACTTCCGGCATCCACACAGAGAACCGGTTGTTCACATATTTGAATCCCACCACAGCCCCTGGGTGTCCTCTTGTTCTCTATATAGCAGTGATGGCGAATCTTTTAAAGACTGAGTGCCCAAACACTGGCCCTGCCCCACTCCACCCCCACCCCGCCTGCCCTCAGGGCCACTCACTGCTTCCAGGGCCTGCTGCAGATCACCCAGCAGCACCATGGCGGCCACGCCCTCTGCCCGCGCCCTGCAGCATCAACTGTGCATGATGGGGCATGAGGGCAGAGTCTTGTCTGTCTGACTGCCATGTCCTTGGCTGCACTGCTCCACGTGGGCCACGCTCAGGGGCGACTCTCCTCCGGGGGGCTGCTGATGAGGAGGGAGTCACGGGGGAGGCACGGCTGGGGCAATGACACATATGCCCACAGAGAGGGTTCCGAATGCCACCTCTGGCACCCATGCCATAAGTTCGCCACCACTAATATATAGCAATAGTGCCTGCTCTGTAGGCTAGTGGTAAGATCAAACTTGGAATACAACATCCAGTTCTGGTCACCAGGATATAAAAATGATGTTGAGACCCTAGAACACAGGTCCCCAACCTTTTGGGCGCCAGGGATTGGTTCTGTGGAGAAAGGTTTTTCCACGGACTGGAGAGTGCGTGGTTGTCAACGCTGCTAACATCGGATGTTCTTGCTTTGACAACATATGGAGATGCAGCCATTTTCCTTCTTATGTTTTATTCTTAGAATTAGAGTTAGAATTAGATGATTCTGGGGGGGGGGGAGAGGAATGTGCATGAGAGTTTAGTTAAACATAACAATACTGTAACTAGTGTGAGAACCAAGGTTTTTTGAAATAAGAGATGATAAGAAATGGCCTGGTTAGAGAACTGAAGGGAAAGCCTGCATTTCAAACTAATTGGAGAATGTGATTTATGACTGTTAACTAGAGGAGGGAATTGTGCTTTGATACTATGTGTTCAGGGGAGGGGAATTCAGATTTTGGCTTCGCCTATGTACGTGCCGATGCTATGCTACTCGAATAAAGATTCTTTAAGGTAAACAATGCCTCAAAGTTCTTTGAAGAGTTTCATCTGTCGGAACCATGACAGTGGTTTTGTTTGCTGCCTGCATCCCATGGATGGGGCCTTGCTTCTTTGTGTGGACCGGTTGCTGGCATGCCGTGGCCCAATACTGGTCCACAGACTGGGGGTTGGGGACCCCTGCCCTAGAAGGAGTGCAGAGAAGACCAACAAGGATGATCGGGTTCTAGAGTTTGAATCTTACTATGAATGGTTAAGGAAATTAGGTATGACCAGTCTAACGAAGAGAAAGTCTAAGGGAGACATGAGAGCAGTCTTCCAATATTTGAGGGGCTGTCAGAGAGAAGAGGAGGCCGACCTATTCTCCAAAGCACCCGAAGGGAGGGCAAGAAGCAACACACGGAAACTTAGCAAGGAGAAATCCAACCTAGAATTGAGGAAAAATGTCCTGTCAATGAGAACAATCAATCAAGTAGAATGACTTGCCTCCAGAAATTGTGGGTGGAGCTGGACTGAGGGCGGTGCCTCCGACATAATTAATGAACCCTTATAGCAGACATGTCAAACTCATGATGTCACGTGACGTTGCGCAACATATCGGAGCTTTTTTGCCATTGCTGGCAATGGGGTGGGCGCGGCTCCGGTATGATGAAACCAGCCCGTGGGCCAGCAGTTTGACACCGCTGCCTTATAGGTTCACGTCCCCATTAAGACTTTTGTTAAGAGAAGGGAGAAACTCAGACAAAAACTGGAAGACCTAATAGCAATATTAAGCTGCTTTCTCAGTGGATGATCGAGAGATCATGCAGACATATAATTTATTAGGTTTTTTTTTAATCCTGCCTTTATTACTTTATAAATTACTCAGTGGTGAACAAACCTAATACTGCTTTTTCTCCACAACAACCCCATGAGGTGGACTGGGCTGAGAGAGGGGGGACTGGCCCAAAATCATCCAGATGGCTTTCCTGCCTAAGAACTCATTGTCTCCTAGTGATTGGCCCCAAGTCACCCAGCTGGTTTTCAGGGCTTAGGCAGGACTAGAACTCCCTATCTCCTGGTGATTGGCCCCAAGTCACCCAGCTGGCTTTCATGCCCCATCTCTCTTTTTGGGGGTGTCAAGCATTTAAGTCCCTTCAAGAAACTTTCTCCAGCTTAGTTTTCCATCCCATTGGCAGGAAAAAAACCGGCCATGAGCAAAGCAATCATAGGTTCATTCTGCTGTCCCGGGTTTTAAATCAGCCATGGCTGGGTGCCAAGCTGTTAAGTGGGAATTCCAGCTTTCAAAGTGTGGGAGGTGTTTTATAACCCCCCCCCACACGGCCATCAGGTGATCAGAACGGCTCTTACTAATCATGCCTTAATGAGGAAGTGTTGGACCATGCCCTCCATGCCAAGCAGCAACGCTGGCCTCAGCAAAATAGATCTGGAGTCACTTGAAGGTCCCACTTTCTCTTGCTGAAGACAAGGTCGCTCCCTCGGAGAATCATTTCAGAATCAGAAAAGAGCTGGAAGGGACCTTGGAGGTCTTCTAGTCCAGCCCCCTGCTTAAGCAGGAGACCCTAGACCACGGGTCTTCAAATTTGGCCCTTTTATGATTTGCGGACTTCAACTCCCAGAATTCCTCAGCCAGGCATGTTGGCTGAGGAATTCTGGGAGTTGAAGTCCACAAGTCATAAAAGGGCCAAGTTTGAAGACCCCTGCCCTAGACCATTCCAGACAAGTGGCTGTCCAGTCTCTTCTTCAAAACCTCTAGTGATGGAGCACCTACAACCAATTAAGCTAATCCACTGGTTGATTGTTCTCACTGTCAGGAAATTCCTCCTAAGTTCCAAGTTGCTTCTCTCCTTGATTAGTTTCCATCTATTGCTTCTTGTCCTGCCTTCAGGTGCTTTGGAGAATAGCTTGACTCCCCTCTCCTTTGTGGCAGCCCCTGAGATATTGGAAAAGCTTCTCCTCAGCTGGGTCTTGTTGCATTTGCTAACAGGCTTATAAGCAAGCAGTCCAATATGGCCCCAGGATCAAGGTGAGGCCTGTAAGAGAAGGACTGGTAGAACGTAGAGGTGAAGTTAAAAGAGGGATTAGCCTAGAATCCCGACGAAGCCGCAAGTGAAGTCCAACTCCCTCTTGAATTCCCTGGACCCTTATCTAACCCCAAACAGTTGAGAGGATTCTTATGCATAGGCTTTTAGTACAGGTAGGCCTCAATTGAGCCCAAAATTTCTGCTGCTAAGCGCGACAACTGTTAAGTGAGTTTAGCCCCATTTTGTGAGCTTTCTTCCCACAGTTTGTTAAGGGAATAACTGCAGTTGTTAAGTTAGTAATAATGCAGTTGTTAAGTGAATCTGGCTTCCCCATTGAATTTGCTTGTCAGAATGTCACAAAGGGGGATCACGTGACCCTGGGACACTGCAACCGTCATAAAAATAAAAATCTTTCTTTCTTTCTTTTTCTTTCTTTTTTCTTTCTTTCTTTCTCCTCCCTCCCTCCCTTTCTTCTTTCTCTCTTTTTTCTTTCTTTCTTTCTCCTCCCTCCCTTTCTTCTTTCTTTCTTTCTTTCTTTCCTTTCTTTCTCCTCCCTCCCTCCCTTTCTTCTTTCTCTCTTTTTCTTTTTCTTTCTCCTCCCTCCCTCCCTTTCTTCTTTCTTTCTTTTCTTTCTTTCTTTCTTTCTTTCTTTCTTTCTTTCTTTCTTTCTTTCTTTCTTTCTTTCTTTCTTTCTTTCTCCTCCCTCCTTCCCTCCCTCTTCTTTCTTTCTTTCTTTTTTCTCTTTCTTTCTTTCCTTCCTTTCTTTCTTTTTCTTTTTCTCCTCCTTCACCTTCTCCATCTTCCTCCCTTCCTGTCTTTCCTTCCTCCCTTTCCCCCTCCCTCCCTCTTCTCTGCCTCCCTCCCCTTCATTCCCCTCCCTCCCTCCACCCTCCCTCTCTCCCTCCCTCCCTCCCTCCCTCCCTTCCTTCCTCATGCAGCTTATTTCATATTCATTTTATTTCAAACACATCTAAATGGTCCCCATTTAGAGGCCTTTGGGTGGTACAGAGGCATTTTCTCTGCAGACACCCCACTAACAGAGGGCCACGTCCAGTGCATCCAAAATAGGCACTTAAAAATACCACTGCACACACCAGCCTTCTAAATTGATTTTCTTTGCGATTATTGATACTATTTGCATAATGATGTCATTATGTAAATGTTGTGGATTGACACAAATGGTGTCATTTGTGTAATGATATCTTTATGCAAATGAAGTCAACCAATGCGAAGAATATATTTTCATAGGGAACCGACATTCGGTGGAGAACGGACACCCCACTCTCTGGAGGGCCCTCAAAAATCAAGACCTTGATGCTGTGGCATCTCTCTTCCCCGTATTTCAAGCAATTTGCCATAAAATCTGTGCAATTAAAAGGAAAGGTTAGAACAATGGATAAAAACCCATATTGTACCAAGTCACCAAAATAAAATCAGCAATAAAATTAAAATTAGCTATGTGAAATCAGAAGTAAAGAGTTAATTCTGTTCTGATCTGCCATTGATTGATTGTTTGATTGATTGGTTGACTGATCAGAGACGAAATATGGCTTATTTTGTAAAAAAGAAAACAACATTAGTTTTAAAGCATGAAATTTAACCACAAATCTGGTCCTAGCATCCCTTTTAGCATTTTGGTTGGAAAAAAAGTGGGGCTTGCGGTTGCACGGACCCCTTATTCCAAGTAGTGGTGAATCTATGGCACAGGTGTCAGAGGTGGCACTCAGAGCCCTCTCTGTGGGCACGCACCGTCGCCCCAATCCTAGGCCTTCAGCTGGGTTTTATAAACCTTTTCGCTTTAGGCCTCCACCGCCATGTGCAAAAAAAAAAAAAAAAGGTTCAATCAGTCAATTTCAACTTCTCGCGGGGGAAAAAAAAAGATCTTGCAAAGTTGGAATTGAGTGATTGAACTTTTTAGTCCCACCCAGTCTGCCGTTACCACTGCAGCCACGCCCATTCAATTGGCCACACCTGCCCATTTGGCCACGCCTACCCAATGGGCCACATCCACTCGGCACTCAACGATGCATAAGTGGGTTTTGGGTTGCAGTTTGAGCACTCAGTCTCTAAAAGGTTCGCCATCACTGCCTTATTCTATCAAAATGAATTTTACGAATTTTTGTAGCTGGAGACAAAACACGGTTTATTTTTTTAAAAAAGCAAACAACAGCAGTTTTAAGCATGAAATTTACTCTCACAGAAGGACTCTGGCCGATGTACAGTGGTGGGATTCAGCCGGATTGGACCATTTCGGCAGAACCAGTAGCTAATTTTTTATTGCCGGGGCCAAGAATGGATTTCCGGAAGCGGCATCCACACAGAGAACCGGTTCTTCACATATTTGAATCCCACCACTGGCGATGTACAATAAAATAATAGCATAAATATAAATAATATGGTGAAGAAGATCCCTGGATTGCTCTTAGTTAAGGCCTAGAACAGCAGTTTGCAAACTTGGCAACTTTTAAGACGTGTGGACTTTAATTCTCAGAATCCCTTGGTGCCCCAGGAAATCTGGGAATTGAAGGCCACACATCTTAAAAGTTGCCACGTTTGCAAAAACCTTAGCATAGGACATCACGTTCCATTTGGCAGAGAGAAAATCTGTTATTTCTCAATTCACTGCAGCCTTTCCCAAGTTGGTGCTCTAGACATGTATCCCATCATCCCCAGCCGTAACTTCCCAAACTCTGAGCAAATCCTAAAGGGAGATATTGTATGCAAAACGTGTAAGAAAAGAGCAGTGCTTTTCTGCAGCATCTTGACCGCTCTGAACTTTTCTGTGGAGGTCTCTTCTCCCAAGAGATTTTTCAGGTTTGAAAAATCTACAGTGCCTGGGAATGACCAAAAAGCATCTCCTCACCAAGTGGGGGTCAAATCTAAGTCTCTAGTGCAGTGGTTCTCAACCTGTGGGTCGCGACCCCATTTGGGGTCGAACGACCATTTCACGGGGGGTCGCCAAACAATGCAGTTCGCCATTTTTCCCCCTTTTCCTTAGTGTGCTACTCCCTTTTATTCTATTGGCTTTTGAAAGCCAATAGAATAGACTCTCTTGAATAGAGTCTAATTCTATTGGCTTTCAAAAGCCAATAGGAATTGTCCAGGCTGTCTCTGCCCTGCTGAGCCCGCCAAAAGTCCCATTCTGCAAACAGTGCTACAAGTTGTCTGCAGCGAAGGCGAGCTGTCTGGAAGTTTCCACCCCTCCCTGCTGAGCAACTACTAAAAATGTAAGTAAAAGAGGGCCAGGGGTGGGAGGTGGGAGGCCGGCGGCCGCAGGGAGGGTTGCCAGCGCACGTGGGGCCCTGTGGGTGCCTTACCTCCCTTAGGCTGGGCCAGCTGGTGGCCCAGCCGGTGGTCGCCCTGCGCCGTCGCTGCCCCTTGCCAGCTACGCCTCGGCCGGCGCAGGGGGCGGCATCACGCATGTGCGGCGCTCCCGGGCAGGGAAAGTCCTCGACTTATGACCGGTTGTGTAGTCCTCAACTTATGACCATTGAGTAGTCCTTGACTTACGACCAGTTGAGTAATCCTCGACTTACGACCGGTTGGGGGTCGCAGCATTAAAAAGGTTGAGAACCATTGCTCTAGTGGCTGCACTAGATCCCTCCTCCTTGCCTGGTTGGGAGCTTCCTAACAAGCAGCAATATAAATGTATGCATACAGACAGAAGCCTTTTTGTCCCTAGGAAATAAATGTCTAAAAAAATAGTAAGGCACTCTCCATTCTCTGACCTTCCATTGTATAATCCAATAAGACTTTTTTCAGTGTAAAGCAAAGGTGTCAAACTGCCGGCCTGCAGGCCGGACGCGTCATGTGGAAGCCGCACCCACCTCATTGCCGGCAATGGCAAAACAGTCCCGATACATCGTGCGACGTCACGTAACGTTGCGAGTTTGACATGTCTGGTGTAAAGCAATTTTCTCCCAGATTGTAGCAGGTGTCAGGTCCACCATGCTGGTATCCTGCCATTCAGTTGGGGGGGAGGTTTCTAGCATTCTTCACATGCTTTCGCTTTTTCTGCAACCACTTGGGAATTAGGGACATCTCCGATTGTCTTCAGAGATAAAGCGGACTCCTTCCCAGCTGGTTCCAGCCTGGCTCCAAGGCCATCGTGCCCTGAAAGTGACCTGTTATCTTCCCAGCACCTCAGCGTTCTCAAAATATCTTCTCAGCATCACATTGGCTGCCGGTGAACTGGTTCAGGGGGTTGGGTTTGGAGAAAACCGAAAGAATTGCTTTGTGCTTCACGTGGGACCATCAGATTCTGCCTGACTTTTCTGCATCCACTTTCTCTCAGCAAAAGTTCTTTTGATTAACCTCAATGGAGTCAAGAGTTTTACTTTCCTGAGGGAACAGCTGGGGCAGGTCCTTACAATAGCTGTGTAGCTGGGTGTTTCTTTGTGAATTCCCTAAGGAAGGCTGTACCACATGACATCGGCACCAGGCAAACGAAGACACCATAACTGCTGTACAGATAGTACAACACTTGAACACAGCTGAGCCCAAAATTTTTGTTGCTGATGAGTTTTGCCCCAGTTGCTCAGCAAATCCCTGCAGTTATTAACTATTAGTAACCTGGTTGTTAAGTGAATCTGGCTTCCCCATTGACTTTGCTTGTGAGAAACTCACAAAGCAGATCACGTAAGCCCAGGACACTGCAACCGTCATAAATACGAGTCAGTTTGCAAGTGTCTGAGTTTTGATCCCCTGACCTTGGGGAGGCTGCAAGGGTTGTAAATGGGAAAAAAGGTCACGTCCCTTTTTTCTGTGCTGCTGTAATTTCAAATGGTCACTAAACAAATTGTTGTAAGTCGAGGGCTATCTGTATCACGTGACATTGGTGCAAAGCAACCGAAGACACCATAACTACGTCAAGCGTGCATGTGGGAATGGGCCCAAAGTGTCAGTTGAGTTGGACCAATTGTAACTTCTGAGCCAGGAAGAAGATTTTTAAACTGTTAAAAAATGGATGCCTTCACAACCTGCCAGGAAATAGTATCTCCTGCCTTTCTGGCTCAAAAATGAAACAGAGCTAAGTGCCTTCCTCGTGGGGACAGCGATGCTCACCGCTAAATAGTGGAAGGGCAGAAAAGTTCAGGAGGTTGAGGACTGCCGGATAGGGAAGAAAAAGATAGACTCCTAGTTTGGACAGCTATACAAAAGGTAACCATTTCTCTGCCACTCTCTGGTAGAAGATTGCAGGTCGAAGAGCCATGTGGGATGCATCTCCTAAACATAGTGATGCTTAATAATCTCCAGAAGGTTGAGGAGGCAACAGAAGAGCAAGCCAATAGATCAGCAGAAGGTGCAGCTGCTGGAAGCCTTCTGACCCCCTTTTCAGCCTCAAGGAATAAGTTAGAGAGAGATCTATCTGTGTGGTCACTAAAGGTTGATACCAACTTGATGGCACATAATCGTCAGTGGACATAATAACAGAATAACAGAGCTGGAAGGGACCTTGGAGGTCTTCTAGTCCAACCTCCTGCCAAGCAGGAGACCCTATGCTATTCCAGAGAAATGGGTGTCCAATCTCTTCTTGAAAGCCTCCAGTGATGGAGTAATGACAACTTCTGGAAGCACATCGTTCCACTGGTTAATTGTTCTCACTGTCAGGAAATTACTCCTTAGTTCTAGGTTGCTTCTCTCCTTGATTAGCTTCCATCCATTGTTTCTTGTCTTGCTCTCAGATGTCTTGGATGATAATAATAATACTAATACTAATACTAATAATAATGATAAGAAGAAGAAGAAGAAGAAGAAGAAGAAGAAGAAGAAGAAGAAGAAGAAGAAGAAGAAGAAGAAGAAGAAGAAGAAGAAGAAGAAGAAGAAGAAGAAGAAGATGATGATGATGATTGCACTGACTGACTACAAGCAGCCGCATGACAAAGTAGCAACAATGGTGCATTGGAAGATCTGCAAAAAATGTTATTTGCCTGTAAGCAAAAACTGGTGGGATCATAAAATAGAGAAAGTCATAGAAAATGATAAAATTAAACTGCTCTGGGACTTCAGAATTCAAACAGACAAGCACCTGCAACATAACACCCCAGACTTAACAATTGTCGATAAGAAAGACAAAAAAGTCTGGATAGTGGACGTGGCAGTGCCTGGAGATAGCAGAATAGAAGAGAAAGAACTGGAGAAGATAACAAAATACAAAGACCTACAAATAGAACTAGAAAGACTGTGGTAAAAGCAAGCAAGGGTAGTACCAATAGTCATAGGTGCCTTGGGTGCAATCCCAAAACAACTGGAGCACCACTTGAACACCATTGGCATTGACAAATTTGCTATTAGTCAATTGCAAAAGGCGGCCTTACTAGGAACTGCTTCCATCCTGCGACAATACCTGTAATACCATCAAACATCCACATCTGCCTATCCCAGGTCCTGGGTAAAGACTCGATAGGTAGACAAAATGCCAAATCCAGTCTGAACATCTGGCTGACTGTGCGATGATCCATAATAATAATAATTGGAAGGGACCTTGGAGGTCTTGTAGTCCTACCCCCTGCTCAGGCAGGAAACCCTATACCATTTCAGAAAAATGGCTGTCCAGTCTCTTCTTAAAAACCTCCAGTGCTGGAGCATTCACAGCTTCTGGAGCCAGGTTGTTCCACTGGTTAATTGTTCTAACTGTCAGGAAGTTTCTCCTTAGTTCTAAGTTGCTTCTCTCCTTGATTAGTTTCCATTTGTTGCTTCTTGTCCTGCCCTCAGGTGCTTTGGAGAATAGCTTGACTCCCTCTTCTTTGTGGCAGCCCCTGAGATATTGGAACACTGCTTTCATGTCAGCCCTAGTCCTTCTCTTCATTAAACTACTAGACATATCCAATTCCCGCAACTGGGATCAGATTGTTAACAGCAACAGTGGGAGTTTTGTACAAGACTCTCTTATTGCACCATTACAATAAAGTAGAATTACTTCATCTAGACGGGGGGGGGGCTGATATCAGTCTTGCAAGACTAAAAGTCAAACAGGCTTTGATCTTGCAGAGTTTTACTCCTCTGTTTGATGTGCTGGGGAGAGAGGATTATTCTTTTTTTGATGATGTTGTGGATTCCTAAGAAGTGGACATGGTCCGTTTGTAGTGGATGTGGTTAATCCGTGTGGGTGACCTTTGGGGGAAGAGGGGGAGATAGGCTGCCTGGGAAACCATCAGAGAAGAGAGGCAGGAGTCCCCAGAGGAAGAAAGGAAGGACTTACCCTAATTCAGCAGTAGGCAACCTCGGTTCTTTTATGACTCATGGACTTCAGCTCGCAGAATTCCTGAGCCAGCATGGCTCAGCTTGGAAACCTCGCCCCTTTCCCCTCAGCATGGCTGGCTCAGGAATTCTGGGAGTTGAAGTCCACAAGTCATAAAAGAGCCAAGGCTGCCTACCCATGGACTAGGCCTACCTGTTTCTGATAATCTACTCCTGTCACGCTTAATAGGCTAGGTCAGGGGTAGACAATCTTGGCTCTTTTATACTCGTGAACTTCAATTCCCAGAATTCCTGAGCCAGCATGGCTCAGTTTGGAAACCTCTCCCCTTTCCCCTCAGCATGGCTGGCTCAGGAATTCTGGGAGTTGAAGTCCACGAGTCATAAAAGAGCCAAGGCTGCCTACCCATGGACTAGGCCTACCTGTTTCTGATAATCTACTCCTGTCAGGCTTAATAGGCTAGGCCAGGGGTAGACAACCTTGGCTCTTTTATACTCGTGGACTTCAACTCCCAGAATTCCTGAGCCAGCATGGCTCAGCTTGGAAACCTCTCCCCTTTCCCCTCAGCATGGCTGGCTCAGGAATTCTGGGAGTTGAAGTCCACGAGTCATAAAAGATCCAAGGCTGCCTACCCCTGCCCTAATTAATCAGGCTGTTTAAATTGGTGGTGGGAAGTTTGGACTTTCAGAACTGCAAAGTTCTCGTGAAGCTAAAGGGAGGTGCTTTTCTGACCAAAATCAAAATCAATTCAAACTGCAGTCCAAATGCAATTTTGATTTCAAGAGGAGCCGGACATAAAAAGAAGGCAGGCCCAGAAATGGGTAGAGCTAAAGTAACGCAAGGCGATTCAGTCGAAATACAAATGTAATCAAAGTTAAATTAAATTCATCAGGTTCTTTTGAAGCCATTAACTTGTTCCTTCCTCACAGAATTAATTATTTCCACTTCTGTCACATTAAAAATGTCACTTTCGTGGCAATTGTGGGGATATCCTGGGGGAGCCACAATTAAGACTGGCAGTGTGGGAGGAACAGGTTGCAGGTTGCAGAAGAAATTGTTCCACAGAGGATAAACATATTCCTGGGAAAGGAAAGAAGGAAGGAAGGAAGGAAGGAAGGAAGGAAGGAAGGAAGGAAGGAAGGAAGGAAGGAGAGGAGGTGGATGGAAGGGGAGAGGAGAGGAGGAAGGAAGGAAGGAAGGAAGGAAGGAAGGAAGGAAGGAAGGAAGGGAAAAATGGAGTGGAGAGGAGGGGAGGGGAGAGGAGGAGAGAGAAGGAAGGAAAGAACGAAGGAAAATGGAGAGGAGAGGGAGGGAGGGGAGGGGAGGAGAGAGGAGGGGATAGGAGAGGAGGAGGACAGGAGAGGAGGGAGAGGAAGGAAGGAAGGAAGGAAGGAAGGAGGTGGATGGGAGGGAGAGAGGAGGGAGGAGGGGATAGGAGAAGAGAGGGAGGAGAGGAGGGAGAGGAGAGGAAGAAAAGAAGGAAGGAAAATGGAAAAGAGAGGAGGGGGAGGGGGAGGGGATAGGAGAGGAGAGGAAGGAGAGGAGATGGATGGGAGGGGAGGAGAGAGGAGGGGAGAGGAGAGGAAGGAAGGAAAAAAGGAAAATGGAGAGGAGGGGGAGGGGAGGGGATAAGAGAGGAAGGAAGGAAGGAAAAATGGAGAGGAGAGGAGGGGAGGAGAGAGGAGGGGAGAGAAGGGAGAGGAGAGGAAGGGAGGAAGACTCTGTTACACGACTGAAGTGTTCAGGAAGAGTGAAAAGGCTTCATGGGACCCCTCCCCTCCACCAGGGTCTGGGCAAGGATTCCTCTACCAAACATGGCCCCACAGCCTCCCTTTACCTGGGGGAGACGCTTACCAAAAGTGCCAAGCTGCAGCCGCCCAGCCTTGTTGGTGCAGATGCTCCGTCTTTGGGAGGAGAAGAAAAGGGAGCCTGAAACTCCGTCCGCCTGGCAAGAAGCTCCCTTTCGCTCTCCCCCAGGGCCAGGCCTTCTCTGCTAGAAGAAGCTTCTCCGGCCTCCTCCTCCTCGGAGTCCGCTTGCCCCCCCCCCCTACCCAGCTTCTGAAAGGATGCAAACCAGGAGGCCCTCGTCTGCCGAGATATTCAAAGTAGGCTGGTAATTAAAGCCAACGCAAGAAAATAGAAAGGCAAAATATAAATTAGGGCAACGACAAGCAATTCATTAAGAGAAAAGAGAGGCGATTTGGTTCTATTTGCAACCGCCTCCAACCATCTCAGTGGGAGAGGCAGAGAAGAAGACAGATAATCCTCGACTCGCGACCACAATTGAGCCCCAAATGTGTTGTTAAACAAAACACTGGTTAAGTGAGCTTCGCTCCGTTTTTACCACCTTTCTTGCCACAGTTGCTAAGTGAATCGCTTCAGTCCTTCAATCAGTAACCCTGTTATTAAGTGAATCCGCCTTCCCCATATGGACTTGGCTTGTCTCAAGGTCGCAAAAGGGGATAGTGTGACTCCAGGATACGGCGACTGTCATAAATACGAACCAGTTGCCAACTGTCTGAATTTGATCACATGACCACGAGGATGCTGCAACGGTCGTAAGTGTGCAAAATGGACATAAGTCCATTTTGTTGTTCATTGCTCTTGCGACTTAGCTCAAAGAGGGGAAGCCGAGCATGTAACAGGTTTTTTTTTGGAATCCTTAACTCATCTGAAATTGCCTTCTCAGTGTTGTGATTCCTCGCCAGCCAGTGGATCCGGCAGCTGAGTCTGGGGAATCAGAGGAGGAGGAGGGGCCTGGAGTGACAGAGTCAGAGGAAGGCTCTGAGGAGCTCCAAGACTTACAGTCGGACGAGGAGCCTGGCCCCTCTACTCGCACTCAGGCTGAGACACAGCAGTGCTGGAAGCCTGAGTTGGGCAGTGATGAAGAACAGCTGGGACAAATCCCAGATGCACGAATGTGCAGGCAAGAGAAGCGAGTAGGACAGAGGAATGCAATGGGGCGGCTCCAAAGGCAAAGGAAAAGGCATTGGGAAACCACGCCTTGGCTGAATTATAAAAGGGAAGGTGTAAGAGGTGCTGGTTGCCAAAAGCAACCATTTGTGTTGAAGATCGAGTTTCTATGGACTGTGTTTGTTTGCCTTCGACACTGACTCAGGTCTGTGAGAATAAAAGAGGTTGTTTTTTTCTTGAGGTTCCTGCCTGTTTCTTGGAAGAGAGGTTTCTCTTTGTGAGCATAACAAGGACTCATATAGGCTGGGACAGAACACTCAATGCCAACACTCTCAAAGATTTGCTTGGAAATGCAAGATCTGATGCCAAAGGGCCCCTCTTGAGATCACGCAGACAGGTTAAAACACACAACGAACGGTTCCATGAATTGGGTATGTCTAGTCTAACGAAGAGAAAGAATAGGGGGGGACATGATAGCGGCCTTCCAACATTTGAGGGGCTGTCAAACAAAAGAGGGGGTGGATCAATCTATTCTCCAAAGCGCCTGAAAAAGGTAGGACAAGAAGCAATGGATGGAAACCAATCAAGGAGAGAAGCAACCTGGAAATAAGGAGAAATTTCCTGACGGTGAGGACAATCAAGCAGCGGAACAGCTTGCCACCAGAAATTCTTGGTGCTCCATCAATGGAGGCTTTTAAGAAGAGGTTGAAGAGCCCTTTGTCTGAAATGGTATAGGACAGTGGTGGCTAACCTATGGCGCGGGTGCCAGAAGCGGCACTAGAAGCCCTCTCTGTGGGCACACATGCCGTTGCCCCAGCTTTGCCTCCCCCCATGACCCCCTCCTCTCCAGCAGCCCCCCTGAAGGAGAGTCGCCCTCAAGGGTGGCCCACACGGAGCAGCGTAATCAAGGACATGGCAGCCAGGCAGCGTAGACAAGACTTTGCCCTCACACCCCATCATGCAGTTGATGCTGCAGGATGCAGGCAGAGGGTGTGGCCGCCCTAGCACTGCTGGGCTGCCTGGGCAATCTGCGGCGGGCCCTGGAGGCGGTGAGTGGTCCTGTGGGCAGGTGGGGTGGGGGATGGGGGGCAGAGCGGGGGCGGAGCAGGGAGGTGGAGTGAGGGCGGGGCCAGTTTTTGGGCACTCAGTCTCTAAAAGGTTCACCATCACTGGTATAGGGTCTCTTGCTTGAGCAGGGGGTTGGACTAGAAGAACTCCAAGATCCCTTCCAACTCTGTTGTTGGGTTATTTTGCCGCCGACTGTCTCCACCTCACCGGGCTGAGCTTGTCTGCAGCATTTCAGCCTGGCAGGACTCAACTCTTCCCATTCCGACTTGCTACCTTTAAAATCGGCTCCTTTTTCCAAAGGTAAAAATGTTTTTCATGGTAATTTCAGCCCACCCGACCTATATTTCACGGAGAATGGTGCCAGGAAATATGCATTTATCTTCGCCTGCCCCGTTCCGTGTCTTCGCAAGGTAGCAATGCCTCACGACGAAGCCCGCTGGGTGCAAACTCCGTTTTCCATAAAGCCGTCTGATTAATGGTTGTGCCAGCCCCATAATTCTCTCCTTTTCCATAGAAAAGCTATTTGATTGTCAGACGATCCTTCGCTTATTTCAGCCAAAAGAAAGATTGCAGGGGAAACTTCGGAAGGCCCGCCCACTTAAGAGAGCGGCAGGACCTGAAGGAAAACAAATGGAAATGCATACGCTGGACAAATCATTGCAGAGCCTCAGAGCCCCCGATATTTATTGATCAGATTTTTTTTATCCGCCTTTTATTACTTTTTAAGCAACTCAAGGCAGCAAACCTGGCTAATATTCCTGCCTGTTCCTATTTTCCTCACAATGATAACTCTGTATGATGTGTTGGGCTGAAAAACAGAGAGACTGGCCCAAAGGCTTTCAGTTTCATGCCTAAGGTGGGACTAGAACTCACCATCTCCTGGTGATTGGTTCAAAATCATCCACCTGGCTTCCATGACTAAAACAGCATTAGAACTCAGAATCTCCTGGTGATTGGCCCAAAGTCACCCAGCTGGCTTTCATGCCTAAGACAGACTAGAACTCACTGTCTCCTGGTGATTGGCCCAAAGTCACCTAGCCAGCATTCGTGCCTAAGGTGGAACTAGAACTCAGTCTCCTGGTGATTGGCCCAAAGTCACCCAGCTGGCTTTCATGCCTAAGACAGACTAGAACTCACTGTCTCCTGGTGATTGGCCCAAAGTCACCTAGCCAGCATTCGTGCCTAAGGTGGAACTAGAACTCAGTCTCCTGGTGATTGGCCCAAAGTCACCCAGCTGGCTTTCATGCCTAAGACAGACTAGAACTCACTGTCTCCTGGTGATTGGCCCAAAGTCACCTAGCCAGCATTCGTGCCTAAGGTGGAACTAGAACTCACTGTCTCCTAGTGATTGGCCCAAAGTCACCCAGTTGGTTTTCATGCCTAAGACAGGACTAGAACTCAGTCTCCTGGTGATTGGCCCAAAGTCACCTAGCCAGCATTCGTGCCTAAGGCGGAACTAGAACTCACTGTCTCCTGGTGATTGGCCCAAAGTCACCTAGCCAGCATTCGTGCCTAAGGCGGAACTAGAACTCATTGTCTCCTGGTGATTGGCCCAAAGTCACCCCACTGATTTTCAGGCCTAATGTGACATTAGAACTTCGAATCTCCTGGTGATTGGTCCCAAGTCACCCAGCTGGCTTTCATGGCTAAGGCAAGACTAGAACTCACCGTCTCCTGGTGATTGGTCCAGAGTCACCCAGTTGGCTTTCATGGCTAAGGCAGGACTGAAACTCATCATCTCCTGGTGATCGGCTCAAAGTCACCTAGTTGGATTTCATACTTAAGGAGGGTCTAGAACTCACCATCTCCTGGTGATTGGCCCAAAGTCACCCAGCAGCTTTCATGCCGATGGTGGCACTAGAACTCACAGTCTTCTAGTTTCTAGGCCAGCAACCACCAAATTGCTCTCATGAACCAATTATTCAAGAATTATCCAATTATATATCAATAAATATTCCATTATTCCAAGATCAGGAATGATACAGGGTGCATTTTTAGAGACCAAAGTGTACTTCTTCATATCTTTCCTCCCTCAGGAGCAGGAGAGATCTGTAAAAATATGTTTAATCTACAGGTGGTCCTTGACGTACGACTTCAGTCACTCAGTGAGACATTTTAAGCGATTCCCCCCAATTTTACGATCTTTCTTGTCCCCGTTATTAAGTGAATCACTGCAGTTGTTAAGTTAGTTGCATGGTTGTTAAGTGAATCTGGCCTCCCCCTTGGTCAGACGGTTGCAAAAGGGGATCACTTGACCCTGGGACACCGCTGACAAGCGCCTGCATTTTGATCACGCGACCCTGGGGATGCTGCAACTGTCGTTAAGTGTGAAAAAGGGTCCTAAGTCACTTTTTTTCAGGGCCGTTGTTAACTTTGAACGGTCACTAAACGAACTGTTGCAAGTTGAGGACTACCTGCATTTGTTCTTTGGCTGAACGTCCCAAAAACTACAGAAATAACTTTGCAAGATCTGTTCCACCGCCTGTTCATTTCAGACGTCAGAGCTCTAGTTTGTGACTTTTTTTCCCCTTCTACTGTCCCTATTGATTTTTCATAACTCGTTAAAAACCTGGTTGTTTTCTTAGTCCTTGTGGATGGTGGTTGAGCCCCTGGGAGGGTTCGGAGGTCTCCTTTGGGTCTCCCATTCAATTGTATTCCCTCTCCTTTAATGGGTTTGTATTTGCATTAACTGGTGGGAAAATGAAAACCTAGTTTTGCCTGGAAAGAAGATGGAAGAAACACAACGCGGCGTTAAAGAGCACAGCCCAAACATTATAACCCCATAATTTGCAGAAGCGCTATTAAAGTTTATTTAGATTTTTAATTGCCTTCTCCCCAAAGACCGGGAGTAGGAAACACCATTCAAAAGCCATAAGAAAGCACTTCCCATATACAGTATATTATTGTAAAATATGAACTGCTTTCCGTTTTTCCCTGCTTGCCAATGGGTCTGGTTTTTGTTACGCTGGGCCTCCAGCTTCTCTCCCTGCCTTGTCACATGCAATCTAGAAGACACAGTTAGTCCTTAATGCAAGTGATTAACAACCAGTCCTCACATTTACAACCATGAGAATGGGTTGGTTTCTGAATGTTTCGTTATCAGGCTAGGTAACATCTTCAGCAGAGTTTAGGGGTATCAGTGTCAGTGTTCTGCTGCTTAGAAGGGTTTTGTGTGGTCAGTAGGACAGGTGAGGTGATAGTCTACTGATGGGTCTTGTGAGGGTCAGGTGTGGATCACGTCAGATAGGGGCCTTGTGAAGAGTTGTGATGGGTCTTGTGATGGGTCAAGTGTGGGTCATGTCAGGTAAGGGCCTTGTGATGGGTTGTGATGGGTCAAGTGTGGGTCACATCAGGTAAGGGTCTTGTGATGGGTCTTGTGATGGGTCAAGTGTGGGTCACATCAGGTGAGGGCCTTGTGATGGGTTGTGATGGGCCTTGTGATGGGTCTTGTAATGGCTCAAGTGTAGGTCATGTCAAGTAAGGGTCTTCTGATGGATCAAGTGAGGGTTGTGATGGGTCTTCTGATGGGTCAAGTGTGGGTCACATCAGGTAAGGGTCTTGTGATGGGTTGTGATGGGTCAGGTATGGGTCATGTCAGGTGAGGGCCTTGTGATGGATTGTGATGGGTCTTCTGATAGGTCAAGTGTGGGTACATCAGGTAAGGGTCTTGTGATGGGTCAAGTGTGGGTCACGTCAGGTAGGGTCTTGGGATGGGTCAGGTGTGGGTCACATCAGATGAGGGTCTTCTGATGGTTGTAGGTTGAGGTGTCTGTTGACGGAATGGCTTGATTGGACAGCCATTTGTCCAGAATGGAATGGGGTCTCTTGCTTGAGCAGGAGATTGGACCAGAAGACCTCCAAGGTCCCTTCCCACGCTGTTATTCTGATATAGTTCTTTTGCAAATGAATTGGTCTTGACTTGAGAAACTATAACCAAGGGGAACTCCCAAAGGGGACTTTGAGGGAAGGGTGGGGTTTGGCTTGGTGAAATCTCTTGTGTCTCCTCCTTGCTGATCCAAAGCCAAGCTAACTCCTCACAGAGTGAGGAAATATTCACCACTATCACAAACTTACAACCATTGCAACATCCCTAAGGTCACGTGATCAAAATTTGGATGCTTAGCAACTGGCATGTCTTTACAATGATAGCAGCCAAGTGATCACCTTTTGCGATCTGCCCAGCTGGCTTCCAGCAAGCAAAGTTAATGGGGGGAAGCTTAACGACCACATGACTCACTAAGCAACTGCAGTGATTCGCTTAACAACCGTGGCAGAAATGTTGTAAAATCAGGCCCAGCAGATTTATTAACTGCCTTGCTTAGCAATGGAAATTCTGGTCAGTTGTGATCATGATAAGTCGAGGATTAGCTGTATGAGCCCAAACAATAAACCAGATCAACTGGAATTTAACATGTGGTCCTGATGTTTTGTGTATTTTTTTTTAAAAAAAGAGCTGCTATCTCATCGGGGTTTGATTGACAGTTCGCCAATCAGATCTGAGTTTCCCCTAATTCACATTCCAAACACGTTTGCTTTAAAACTGAATCCCTGCAGGTAGCCAGTCCGTGGATTAAAAACTTGAGCTTTGTCAGAGTTGCCAGCAAGAGAGTTCCTAAAAAAACAAAACAAAAAAAGATTTTGTGCTCCGATAAACTCAGATTCTAACAAAAAAACTCAGACAAAACAAAAACAGAAACCCTCCAAAACATTAATTTAAATCAAATTATCCTTACCTAATTTAATTAGGGTTCCACGCTCAGATAAACCTAGATTCTACACAAAATAAACCATATTTTTTAAAAATCCATTTTAAACTAAATCCTTGTTACCTATTGAATGCTTACCATATAACATATAGAAAAACTGAAGCTTCTGAAGTAAAACAAAAACAAAAAACATTTGCAACCCTGAGTACAGGTAATCCTCGACTTACGACCACAATGGAGTCCCAAATTTCTGTTGTTAAACAAGAAAGTTGTTAAGTGAGGTTTTGCCCATTTCACAACCTTTCTTGCCACAGCTGTTTAGTGAATCACTGCAGTTATTAGGTTAGGTTGTGTGTGTGTTTGTGCGCGTGCGCGTGCGCACACACGTTTGTGTGATGCCCTTGGTTCATCTTTTGGAAGTAGAGAGCGCACTGCTTTGCCTCCTCCATGGATCTCTGTTCTATTTTATTTCTCTGGAATCTGTTTTTAATTTAGGAGAATGATCTGTCCCCACTCTCTCTCTCACACACACACACTCTTCTCTCATTCTCTCTCTCACACACTCATTTTCTTTCTCTCTCTCATTCTCTCATTTCCCCCCTCTCTCTCATTCTTTCTGTCTCATTCTCTGTCTTCCTTTCTCATTCTGTCTCTCATCCTCTCATTCTCTCTCTCTCTCTCTCTCTTTCTCTTTCATTCTCCCTCACCCTCTCTCTTCTCTCATTCTCTTTCTCATTCTCTCTCATACACGCTCATTTTCTTTCTTTCACTCATTCTCTCATTCCCCCCTCATTCTCTCTCTGTTATTCTCTCTCATTTTTATTTCTCTTTCTCTCTCATCCTCACATTGTCTCATTCTCTCTCTCTTTCTCCATTCTCTCATCCTCTCTTTCTCTCTTCTCTCATACTCTCTCTCATACTCTCACTTCTCTCATTCTCTCTCTCATTCTCACTTCTCTCATCTCTCACACACTTTTTTCTTTCTCTCTTTCTCTCGTTCCCCCTCTCTCATTTCCTCTTTCTCTCTTTCTCATTCTCTCTCTCATTCTCTCATTTTTCTTTCTCATTCTCTCTCATCCACTCTCTCATTCTCTCTCATTCTCACTTCTCTCATTCTCTCTCACACACTCATATTCTTTCTCTCTTTCATTCTCATTCCCCCCTCTCATTCTTTCTGTCTCATTCTCTCTCATTTTTCTTTCTCATTCCCTTTCATCTTCTCATCCTGTCTCATTCTCTCTCATTCTTTCTCTCATTCCCTCTCTTTCTCATTCTCTCTCACTTCTCTCATTCTCTCTCTCCCCGTCTCATTTTCTCTCTTTCTGTCCCTCTCCCTCTTTCTCAGCCCCAGCCTAAAAGAGCACAAACGCTTGCAATCCCCCCAGACACCCACCCACCCACCCACCCCCGCAAATGGCGCATGCCCTGCCTGGAAATGACACCCACTCGAGCGAGAATTCATGCCAAGCGCCCAGCCCGGCTGCTGCCTTCCTTCTGCCCGCGCCGAAAGGCCGGGAGCGTCTCTTTCAAAGGCCGTTTTTGCCAGCCGGCTGCCTTCAGCTCAGCTCAGCCCAGCCCGCCTGCCTCCCGCCGGGCCTCCTTAGCCGCCCCGGGGAACCAACCTTGTCAGCTCTCTGATCCCTTCCAACCGTTTGACATAATTGCTCCGAAATCCTGCAGTCAGTTTTGCTACGCCAGGACACGCGATCTTAATGGCCCGGCTTTCCTCCGCTGCTTTGACGGACGCGCACCCAGCCGAGGAGAAGCCGCCGAGCGCTGAGCTGCAAAGCGCAGGCTGGAAACTCACCTGGCTGAGCCGGTTCGGTTCGTCTCCGGGGGAGGGGGGAGAAGCTGAGCCCCGAGGGCAGGGGGTCTTCAAACTTGGCCCTTTTATGACTTGCGGACTTCAACTCCCAGAATTCCTCAGCCAGCGACGCTGGCTGAGGAATTCTGGGAGTTGAAGTCCGCAAGTCATAAAAGGGCCAAGTTTGAAGACCCCCTGTCCTGGGAGAGGGGCAAACGGAGAGAGCCGAAGGCCTGGGTTCAGCTTTTGCTTCTGGGGTAGGGCGGGATCCCCAAGAGAAGGCCCAAAAAAGAAAGATGGTAGTACCTTTAGTGACCGTTCGTTTAGTGACTGTTGGAAGTCGCTTTTCACAGGATGACCATTGCAGCCCTCCCGTGATCACGTGATCAAAATTCAGACACTTGGCAACTGACTCGTATTTAGGACAGTTGCAGCATCCCAGGCTGAGGGGATCCCCTTTGGCGATCTGCTGACCAGCGAAGTCAATGGGGAAGGGGCTCTGTTATGAATTTATGATACACACGTTCAAACTATTCCTCGGAGATAGTCTCAGTTTAACAACGGTTCTCTTAGTTGCCCCTTCAAAGTTACAATATCGCTTAAAAAGGGGGAACTTTTAAGACATTGAAGGCTGTTGCGGCCTTCCCAGGGTCACATGATTAAAATTCACATGCTGGGCAACTGGCTCACATTTATGACGGTTGCAGTGTTCCGGATTCACGTGATCCCTTTTTACGAACTTCTGACCAGTAAAGTCAATGGAGAATCCAGATTCACTTAACAACGGTGTTACTAACTTAACAATTGCAGTGATTCGCTTAACGACTGTGGCAAGGAAGGTTGTAAAATGGGGCAAAACTCACTTAGGGGTGGAAATTTTGGGCTGAGTTGTGATCGTAGTGGGGGAAGTCAGCCCCCCAGAGAAGGAAATATTAAAAGAGCAGAAAAATATATTTCCTCAAAGGATCTTAAAGAGGCAGAAAAGCATGCCCAGTTTTCTTAATAGCCCCAGGTCTCCCTCCCCCAAGCAGAAACCAGCTCTGTAGAAATGCAGATGTAAACCATTCAGGAAGGTTGAAGCTAGAAGATTAAGAAGACAAAGACACCTAAAATTTACATACCCCACCCAGATTCTAAGACAGGACATAATAGGATTAACTCACAGATGCCAAAGGGCACACTCAGACTCAGGTTAAAGTTCATGCCACAGGAACAACTCCAAACAAAAGACTCCAGAGGATATAAAAACCCACTCCCTATATGTGCTCTCTCTCTTTTCTTCCAGAACCATCTTTCTTTCTGGCTCTCCTCTTCAATAAACTGCAACCTTCTTCCTAAAGCAATCATCATGTTGTTTATTCCCGGCTTGGACTGAACCACGATGAAGACTTTTCCTTCAACAGTAAAGCTACATTGCCAGCCAACAGAAGAGTACCTGTTGGCTGGCAATGTAGCTTTAACACACCAGGAAAAAAAAAGGAGGGGGTAGCTGATCCCCACTAACATGACTGAATTCAGAGTGGCTTGATACATAAATGCATTTAGATACTCAGCGTTATGTCAAGTTTTTCCTGTCCTGCTAAATGAGAATGTTGGTGAGCTCCTTATCAAAAGCCTGAATTGCCACTCAACCCTGTTCCGATTCATAATTCATTATCCATCCCACTTCTTCCTCTCTTCAATATGCATGCTGCCGCTTGCCAACATTATTTTTACTCCTTTATTTGAGTCGGTCTTTTCATCTCTACCCCATGCTTTTCAGCTAAACTAGCTGCCAAAAGGGCTTATATATATATAAAAAAACGCGCTGGTATGAAAAATTAAACCACAACTCAGATGGCAATTAAAATACATCCGTCCGCCTCCATTTGTAGCTTGTAAGATCTCTCAAGCAGGAATAGTCATTTTTTGGGGGGGGGGGGAGCAAGGCAGCTTTTGGGAAGAGGAGTGTTAGGCTTCTGAAAGGGGTTGTGTGCGTTGATAGCAAGGGCAGTGAGTCACAGCAGTGGGTCAGCGATTTTATAGGACACCCTGTGTGGTACAGGATCAACTACATTCAGTGTGAATCAGCTTTGGCACCTTGAAGAGATGTGGACTGTTATATCAGCTGCCAACTCATATAATCCTGATAGCTAGCCGGAATCTATTTTTCCATCTTTGGAAACACTTGGGGATTGCACCATTACTTTCTTCCATTGAATTTCTCATCTTTCCTGGATAGTTTACTTGAAGATTTGAGTCTGATCTGCCTTTCTGTGGAACTGATCCAAAACTATACTGAGGGCTTCTTGGTGCTCTGTTTTCTTGCAAGACATTTCATGACCCAACTTGGTTACAGCATCAGTGATAGAAGGGAATGGGGTTTGTGGAGAGAAGGAGGAGGAGGAGGAGGAGGAGGAGGAGGAGGAGGAGGAGGAGGAGGAGGAGGAGGAGAACTGTGGGGTCCTTGGTGCTCTCTGAGCTTGGTTGTTTCCTTGCAAACATTTCATGACCCAACTACATAACATCATTAGTGCTAGAAGGGAATGGGGTTTGTGGAGAGGAGGAGGAGGAGGAGGAGGAGGAGGAGGAGGAGGAGGACGACTGTGAGGTCCTTGGTGCTCTCTGAGCTTGTTTTTTTTCCTTGCAGACATTTCATGACCCAACTAGGTAACATCATCAATGCACCAAACTAATGGTCCAACCAAGCTCAGAGAACACCAAGGACCTATTTCAGCAGAGTGGAAATTTTGAACAGTCACTAAATGAATGGTCCCAAGCTGAGGACGACCTGCATAAAAGTAAAAGGAAAGAATACATGGAAATGCGAAATGAACATTTTCCAGAAATGCTAAATGGAGGATTATGTAAAAGTTGCTTCAACAGACCTTCCAAATCATGCCAACTTAAAGCAGAAACAGAAGGATTAATTACTGTTGTTTCTGGCTGCATAATTGTTATCTCGGAAACAGATTTGACAAGGGCAGCAGGTAGAGATACCCGAAAGGAAAATTAAACAACAAAAGAGAAAGAACTGAGCGCAGCTGTTCTGTCAGATCCAGCAGGAAGTTTCCGCTTTGTTATACTAACCAGATTTAAAACCACAGAATTAGTCGAGAAATATTTTCCAATGATAAATGTAGTCCTGACCCAATTCTGGAGAGTGATAATTACATCTTGTGTTGAGATAAACTTATTATTAGAGATAAAACAATGGATTTACAATAGAATAGACATAATTTTGGGGGAACAAAGAGGCTTTGCTGCAGCGAGCAGAATAGATGTGCCAATATCTCCCTCTCCATCTTTGCTTCAGAAAAGAGAATTAATAAAAAGGCAATTACCCATCTCAGCTGAATAAAAATACAATTACCAACTTGAGCTTAATCTTGGACTTTGCTGGAAAACTCAGGAAAATTCTCCTCTCTGTCCCGTTAGACTGAGACCAGCAAAAAGAGGAAGAAGGACCCACGTCCACATGGCACTTCCTGTTAAATGTGGAGAAAAATAGGACAGATAAATGAAAAAGGTCCCGAATATTCATTATTTCTCCAAATGGCAAAGGCTTTCGAGTAGGGATGTCCAACCTTGGCAACTTTAAGACCTGTGGACTTCAACTCCCAGAGTTCCCCTGCTTCAGTGGTTCAAGAGTTACCCATTGTAAGTAAAGTTGGCCTTGGAAATAATTGTAGTATAATTGTTTTTCCTGAATCTTTCATCTTCTTGCTGAGTTTACGCCTTCCAGTTGAAGTAGAATTCTTTGTCCCCACTTGGCCATGAGAAACAAAAAGGCTGGTTCTAATGGTCACTGCAAATAGACAGAGGGACTCCCCACAATATTGTGGAGCAGACTGCTCCATGGGTGAGGAATTCATCACCTCCTGACACCATTCTGCTGACATCTGATCTGTTAAGGGAGTCATCAGAGACTTCACAGATCTCAGCAAGGTCTCTTCTAGCCAAACAAGTGAATGGCAGGTTGTCCTCCACAGGATGGTGGCCAGTGGTAAAGCAGCAGTAGCCATCTCCCTCGTCTCTCTGTTAGAAGGTGGTTCTCCTTTCCCCCTTCTCCGTCTCCTTTTCCTTCAAGTTGCCTTTCCATCCTCTCTCCCCTCCCTTCTTTCTCCTTCTCCTTCCCTTTCCCTTCTCCTTTTCCTGCTCTTTCTCCTTCTTCTCCTTCTCCTTCAATTTGCCTTTCATTCTCCTTTCTCTCTTCCCTTCCTTCTTCTTCCTCTCTCCCCTTCCTTCTCTTTCTCCTTCCTCTTCTCCTCCTTCCCTTCTCCTTCTCCATCTCCTTCTTCTGCTCCTGCTCCTTCTCCTTCCCCTTCTCCTTCTTCCCTTTCTCCTTCTCCTTCCTCTCTCCTCTTTCCCCTTCTCCTTCTTCTTCTCCTTCCCTTTCCCTTCTCCTTTCCCTGCTCCTTCTGCTCCTTCTCCTTCTCCTTCAGTTTGCCTTTTCGTTCTCCTTCCTCTCTTCCCTTCCTTCTTCCTCTCTCCCCTTGCTTCTCTTTCTTCTTCCTCTTCTCCTCCTTCCCTTCTCCTTCCCCTTCTCCTTCTCTGTCTCCTTCTTCTGCTCCTGCTCCTTCCCCTTCTTCTCCTTCCTCTCTCCTCTTCCCTTCTCCTTCCCCTTCTCCTTCCCTTCTCCTCCCCTTTCCCTTCCCCACTTCTCCTCCTCCTCCTTCCTTTCCCTTCTCCTTATCCTCCTCCTCCTCCTTATTCTCCTCCTCCTTCCCCTTCCCTTCTCCTCCCTCTCCTCCTTTCCCTCCCCCTCCTCCTCTCCTTTCCCCTTCCTCTTTCCTTTCCCTTTCCCCTTCTCCTCTCCCTCTCAATCTTCTCCTCCGTCTCCTCCTGCCCCCTTCTAACCACCTCAGAGTCGGTTTAGAAGAAGACAATCCTTGGTGTTAGAGACTATTAAACAGGTGCTGGGAAGGACAAACACTGTCAGATACTTCTGCTTCTTGCAGTACTCTGACTGGTCAGTGTTGGCAAGCTCAATTGTTTGGCTCTTTGGAGTTTTTCTAATTCTAATTTTCTTATTGTTTCTCTTGTTGTGTTGTTTTTAACACGGGAAGTTTTCAAGAAGAGATTGGACAACCATTTGTCCAGAATGATATAGGGTTTCCTACTTGAGCAGGGGGTGGGACTAGAAGACCTCCAAGGTCCCTTCCAATTCTGTTATTCTGTTATTGTATTAACGCCCCTGTTTTTTTTTTTTTTTGCAGCTCTGGCAGGCTAACATTTGACTCTGTTTGAGTCCAATTGCTACAGAAGAATCTGCAAGAGAGGTCAATAAACTATAATGGCAGCTGGAACCATACAATTTAAACCTGCCCCATCTGTTGTTGTTGTTTTTTTTTCCAGGTATCACATAGGCTACCCACTGCACATGGGTTTTGATCTTGCAGTTGGGACTGCCATCTTGATTTTGTGCCCCCCCCCCTCATTGCGGACTCCCATCCAGTTTCCTGATTCCTCCCTCCGTGGAAGTCTCAAATGAAAGGAAGAAAAGGGTTGCATTGCAGAGATTAAGCAAGCTCTTTTATTTTATTTGCTCTTCCCTGTTATATAGAGATTACTTTCCCCAAATATGCCGGGGATAAAGGGCCTGGCAGAGCTTTGCGAGAGACTCACTTCTCCTGGGAGTGATAGCTACCTGTATCTGGCATCACACCTGTCAACTCGCTGGCATGGATAGCAACGTAATTATTTCCTGTCCTTTCTTCTGGAGCTTCACCAATAAAGGACAGCAATTTCAAGACATCTGCATTCTACAAAGGAGGATTTAAAAATGCATCGTCTGCCACTCTGGCTCCTTTAGGAGGAAGTGCAAGATGGGGAAATGAAAGGGCGGGAGGAAAGGGGGGGCTGCCTTGCAATCATCAGAATTAATCAAAGTAGGGACTTGCCAGTAAGGGGATGCTGGAGAGAAGAAAGCAGCATCCAGAGGCAGATTCTCCTCAGAAGCCCCACTCAATCCTATAGTGGTAGAAGGATAAAGAAGGGAAGAGAAGGATAGAGAAGGTTACAATGATAGAATGACAGAAGGATAGAAGGACAGAATAAAGAATAAAGGATAGAGAAAGGTAGAATGATTGATAGGATAGAAGAAGGATAGAGAAGGTAGAGAAGGTTACAATGATAGAATGACAGAAGGGTAAAAGGATAGAAAAGAGAAGAATAAAGGATAGAGAGGGATAGAATGATAGAATGACAGAAGGATAGAAGTATAGAGAAGAAGGATAGAAGAACAGAAGGATAGAGAAGGATAGAAGGGTAGAGAAGGATATAAGGACAGAAGGATAGAGAAGGATAGAAGGATAGAGAAGAAGGATAAAGGACAGAAGGATAGAGAAGGATAGAAGGATAGAGAAGAAGGATAGAAGAACAGAAGGACAGAGAAGGATGGAAGGGTAGAGAAGAAGGATAGAAGGACAGAAGGATAGAGAAGGATAGAATGACAGAAGGATAGAAGGTAGAGAAGAAGGATAGGACAGAAGGATAGAGAAGGATAGAAGGATAGAATGACAGAAGGATAGAAGCTAGAGAAGAAGGATATAAGGACAGAAGGATAGAGAAGGATAGAAGGGTAGAGAAGAAGGATACAAGGACAGAAGGATAGTAGAGAAGGATAGAAGGACAGAATGACAGAAGGATAGAAGGTAGAGAAGAAGGATAGGACAGAAGGATAGAAGGATAGAATGACAGAAGGATAGAAGGTAGAGAAGAAGGATAGAAGGACAGAAGGATAGTAGAAAGGATAGAATGAAAGAAAGACAAGTGTAGAGAAGAAGGATAGAAGGACAGAAGGATAGAGAAGGATAGAAGGGTAGAGAAGAAGGATAGAAGGACAGAAGGATAGAAGGTAGAGAAGAAGAATAGAAGGATGGAGGATAGTAGAAAAGGATAGAAGGATAGAATGACAGAAGGATAGAAGTAGAGAAGAAGGATAGAATGACAGAAGGATAGAAGGATAGAGAAGGATAGGATATAATGACAAGGATAGAAGGGTAGGGAAGAAGGATAGAAGGACAGAAGGATAGAGAAGGATAGAGAAGAATAGAATGACAGAAGGATTAGGGTTAGGGTTGGAGTTAGGGTTTTTTAAAATAACATTCTTAATATTTAGCAAACAGCATATTGTCTGGGTTCATATATTTAAAAAATAATAAGAGTTAATTTCTATATTATCATAATCAGAATGTTAGTTAATTGCTCAATAGTCTTCCTCTTACTAGTATATATTCAACCTTACATAGTACATATCATATTCCTTTCTCTCTAACTCACTTTTCTAGCCATTGGTAAAAATTATCCCATGTTCTAAAGTACACTTTCTTTCTCTTTTCTCTTTAATGTCAATCTGTCCATTTCTGCACAATCTAAAATTTTCTTAATTAGTTCTTCTTCAGTTAGTAAATTTTCATTTTTCCAATATTGGGCAAATACAATTCTTGCTGCAGTTAATACATGTAAAATTAAATATACAAAATCTTTCAAATTACACCTAACAGTAACAGTTCTGGCTTGAAATCTATATGTATTTTAGCCATTTTTTTTCCAACCATATGTGTATTTTTGACCAAAATCTTTTAGCTTTAGGGCACGTCCACCAGATATGGTAATAAGTACCTGGTTTTCGTTTACATTTCCAACACTTGTTTGATGTATTTCTGAACATTTTCGCTAATCTCACCGGTGTTAGATGCCATCTGTGAAACATTTTGTATACGTTTTCTTTGTAAGCCACCGCTTTCGTTAATTTAGCATTTTTTCCCCATAATCTTTGCCAGTTTTCTAATTCTATATGATGTCCAAAGTTCTTTGCCCATGTCATCATTGCTTCTTTTACTTGTTCCTCTTCCATCTTTAGACACTGACTTGTACTTATGACGGTTGACGCATCCTGGAGTCACGTGATTCCTCTTTGCTCTTGCAACTGTTCTTCATATGTTTTAGCCTCCAGTCTCCTAATCATCTTTGTTGCTTTTTTCTGAACTCTTTCCAGAGTCTCAACATCTCCTTATATCTGTCTATCATAAGCATCTTATCTATCTTCCTCATAGAATCCTAGGGCTGGAAGGGACCTTGGAGGTCTTCTAGTCCAGTGTTTCCCAAACTTGACAATTTTAAGGCATGTGGACTTCAACTCCCAGAATTCCACAGCCAGCGTTGTTGGCTGTGGAATTCTGGGAGTTGAAGTCCTCATGCCTTAAAATTGTCAAGTTTGGGAAACACTGTTCTAGTCCAACACCATGCCTGAGGCAGGAATCCATCCCAGACAAAAGGCTGTCCAACCTCTTCTTGAAACTCCCCCAGTCATGGAGCACCCACAACTTCTGGTGGCAACTTCCATTCCCCTGATTAATTGTTCTCACCGTCAGAAAATTCCTTCTTATTTCCAGGTTGGGTCTCCCTCTGACCAGCTTCCACCCATTGCTCCTTGTAGCTTCCATTCATGGCTTCTGGTGGTCATTCTCTCCGTGCTGAGGTGAGAAGACCCATCTCCTTCTCCTATTGGAACTAGGGATCTCCAGAAGCCCCTGTGAAAATTGGGCTTCCCAAATAGGGGAGAGAATGGAGAGTTGGGTGATGGTGAGTAGGGTCTCCTCCTCTGGAGAACCCAAAGGTGCTTTTTCAGGAGGCAACTGGACTTTCTTTTTTTTCTTTGAATAGGTTTCGCTTCTCATCCAAGAAGCTTCTTCAGCTCTTACTGGAATGGTGGGGAATGGAAGGATTTATACTCCTTGCAGACAGCTGGTCATTTGCCTTCTTTTAGAGAGTCGTTGAGGCCACCTGGAGGTTTATCTGTGTCCTCAGGGTCACCTGAGTGGTGCACATGGGCGTGGAGCCTTCTTGGAACTGCTGAAAGGACTGTGTTGTAGACTGGACTTTCTTGTTTTTCTTTGAAGACGTTTCGCTTCCCATCCAAGAAGCTTCTTCAGCTCTGACTGGATGGTGGGGAATGGAAGGATTTATACTCCTTGCAGACCGCTGGTCATTTGCATTCCTTTAGAGAGTCATTGGGGCCACCTGGAAATTTATCTGTGTCCTCAGGGTCACCTGAGTGGTGCAAATGGGTGTGGAGTCTTCTTGGAAGTTGTGAACTGCTTAGAACTTCTTGGAACTGCTGGACTCTGGAGAAGTTTCTCCATTCTGAACCCCGAGATCTCAACTAGCCTTTTTGGACAATATGTCTATTTGCCTGCAGGGAAGTAAGCTAGTGAGAAAATGTTGCACGCGGATGATTGCAGCCAAAGAGATGATCCTCTGTGCTTGGAATTATTTTTGCTTCCTTCGTGGAAGCATTAGGGGAAAATGGGGAAAGATCAGCTGGGCATTTATTCTGCCTCTGACTGCCTGAGACCGTCATTACATCGGCCTCCTGCAATTCGGGGAAATTGCCTGACCAAATTGCCATCTTTAGTCAGAGATCCACGGGCAGCTTCAGTGGAAGACGCCCGGCAGCAGCCGAGCACCAGTCCGCTTATCTTATGATCAAGTGTGTGTATGTGAGTGTGTGCATATGTAGGGCTGTGTGTTGTGTGTGTGTGTGGATACTGAAGGTTTTGCCACAGCAGATGTTGCTATTATTTCAAGTGGTTTAATCTTAGGTGGGTCTGCTCTGAAGTAAAAAAGGAGGGGATGTAATCTCACACATAGGATTGGGATTATGGATACCAAAAGTTATTTAGGAATGTCATCTTCCTAGGAAGACTTTAGGTAGAATGGATGCTGCTGTTCAGCTTTCCTTCCTTCCTTCCTTCCTTCCTTCCTTCCTTCCTTCCTTCCTTCCTTCCTTCCTTCCTTCCTTCCTTCCTTCCTTCCTTCCTCCTTCCCTCCCTCCCTCCTTTCTTTTCTCCTTCCTTCCCTCCCTCCCCCTCTCCCCTTCCTTCCTCCCTCCCTCCCTCCTTTCTTTTCTCCTTCCTTCCCCTCCCTCCCTCTCTCCCCTTCCTTCCTCCCTCTCTCCCTCCTTTTTTTTCTCCTTCCTTCCTCCCTCCCTCCTTTCTTTGTCCTTCCTTCCTCCCTCCCTCCTTTCTTTTCTCCTTTCTTCCCTCCCTCCCTCCCTCTCTCCCTCTCCTCCCTTCCTCCCTCCCTCCCTCCCTCTCCTTCCTTCCTTCCTTCCTTCCTTCCTTCCTTCCTTCCTTCCTTCCTTCCCTTTTGACTTTGATTCTCCTTCATTCAGGAGTCCTGCTCAGTTAAAGGTCTTCTAGGCTTCTTTCACAGTGTTAACTTCTGCAAAATATTCTGGGCACCAGATTGTTTAAAACAGAAGCAGACGGGTGGAGTTGATAAACTCCACAAGCATCAGCGGAGAAAGGAGACTTTTCCATCTTCTCCTGGGGCCTCCCACCAGCCTCCTTCACTTGTGCCAACTTCCGAATGGCAGGCAGCCTCAAGGTTCCTCTCTCAGCATCCATTCCAGTTATGCCAAAAACTGGTACCCAACATGCCATCTCAGGCTGGTAAACACAGCCACACGCTATCATTGAACAAAGGCTGAGTGAAGCCATCAGCTGACTCCCATTCAAGGGTCTCCTTAGGTGGTGGTCAAAAAGTATGGCAACCACCACAATAGGGCACCACCTGGTTTTTGTGTATGATGCACTATTCTGACCACCATCCGTATTTTGACCACACGGGGTGGACACCTCTATTGTCACTCACCTGGAGACATCCTGTTGGTGGGGGGAGTCCTTGGAGGCGAGGGTAACTTTGTGATACCTGCTGTCAAAGAGTTCGGGAGTTAGGACACTCAAAATGGAAGTGAGGGGTTACTGTCAAGCTCTGTACCTGATGGACATCTACATTGTAGCCAAGTTGGGAATGTTGGGTGCCATCTCCAAACAGGGGTTCATGGATTGGCATTGCTGCAGGCAGGTGTGTCCATGGGAGGGTGTCCAAAAAGCCAACATGGAATGGAATGGAGTGGAGTGGAATGGAATGGAATGGAATGGAATGGAATGGAATGGAGTGGAGTGGAGTGGAGTGGAGTGGAATGGAATGGAATGAAGTGGAGTGGAGTGGAATGGAGTGAAGAATAATGGAATCGAGTGAAGTGGAATGGAATCGAATGGAGTGGAGTGGAGTAGAGTGGAGTGGAGTGGAGTGGAGCGGAGCGGAATGGAATGGAATGGAGTGGAGTGGAGTGGAGTGGAATGGAATGGAATGAAGTGGAGTGGAGTGGAATGGAGTGAAGAATAATGGAATGGAGTGAAGTGGAATGGAATCGAATGGAGTGGAGTGGAGTGGAGTGGAGCGGAGCGGAGCGGAGCGGAGCGGAATGGAATGGAATGGAATGGAGTGGAGTGGAGTGGAGTGGAGTGGAATGGAATGGAATGGAATGGAATGGAGTGGAGTGGAGTGGAATGGACTGGAATGGAATGGAATGAAGTGGAGTGGAATGGAATGAAGTGGAATAGAGTGGAGTGGAATGAAATGAAATGGAATGAAGTGGAGTGGAGAAGAGTGGAGTGGAATGGAATGAAGTGGAATAGAGTGGAGTGGAATGAAATGAAATGGAATGAAGTGGAGTGGAGCAGAGCGGAGTGGAATGGAATGAAGTGGAATGGAGTGGAGTGGAATAGAATAGAATAGAATAGAAGACTTGGAAGGGACCTCATAGGTCATCTAGTCCAACCCTCTGTCCAAGGAGAAGACCCTACACCATTTCGGACAGATGGCAGTCCAGTCTCTTCTTGAAAGCCTCCAGAGATGAAGCACCAACAACATCTGAAGGCAGTCTGTTCCATTGGTTGATTGTTCTCACTGTCAGAAAAGTTATCCTTATTTCTAGGTTGAATCTCTCTTTGATGTCTCTTCCAGCTGTTATTTCTTGTCTGGCTTTCAGGTGCTTTGGAAAATAGGTTGACCCCCCCTTCTCTCTATGACAACCCCTCAAATATTGGAATATGATAGCCCTTTTATAAAAAAAAACTTGGGGGGCACCTAAAAGTGCAGCTTCAGTTGCACCTTAGCTGCCCCAATCTTTAGATTTTTTTGACCTCCTGCCACGAACGTCTCAACTTGAAGGAAAAAAAAAAAAACGCTATTAAGCCCAACCAAGCTTTGGTGTCTCCTGCCCTGTTTACTTTATTTTCCACAAGTAGATCACACCATGTCTTTGAAATAAAAACTCCAGCTGATGTACAATTTTAAATCCAATATAGTGAAACTGCGATGCACAAGACAATTAGGGGGAAATGAAGCCCTGGACGATCATGGGGAGGCCCCTGGAGAAGGAGGGAACTGCAGCTTTCGATACACGGGGAGAGGGTAAGAGAGAACCGAGCTAATTTAAGCAAAATCAGTCCTGTGGGGATCTGAAAGACGCTGAACATCCTGAGGTCCTCAGCAGAGAACAACTGGAGGAGAGCTAATGACGTCTTCATCTCCAGAACTGGGACCTCTCAGCTTGACGTCTCTCCTGGAGAAAGTTCTCAAAAAAGCAGGTTTGGGAGAACTTGAAAAAGCAGGCTCTAATTAAGAGGGGCCAGGATGGGCTTGTCACCAATAAATCAAACCAGAGGGAGTTGCTTGCTTGGGGGATTAGGGGAAAACTGGAAACAGAGCCTAGCTCAGCAAAGCCTTGGAGATCATGCCTCATAATCTTCTTCTCCATAAAATGGTAAGATAGGTGGAAGACGCCATCTTCGTTAGCAAAAGTTAGCAAAAAACTATTACTACCACTTTATAAAGCCTTAGTAAGACCACACTTTTGGAATACTGCATCCAGTTTTGGTCAGCCCATTATGAAAAAGATGTTGAGACTCTGGAAAGAAGGCAGAGAAGAGCAACAAAGATGATCAGGGGGCTGGAGGCTAAAATATACGAAGAGTGGTTGCACGAATTAGACATATCTAATTTAATTAAAAGAAGGAGGAGAGAGTGACATGATAGCAGTCTTCCCATATTTGAGGGGCTGCCAGAAAGAAAAGGGGGTCAACCCATTTTCCAAAGCACCAGACAAGAAGCAACGGATGGAAAATAACCAAGGAGAGATCCAACCTAGAACTAAGGAGAAATTTTCTGACAGTGAGAGCAATGAATCAGCGGAACTGTTTATCTCTAGAAGTTGTGAGTGCTCCATCACAGGAGATTTTTTTAGAAGAGACTGGACAGCCATTTATCTGAAATGGTATGCTTGAGCAGGGGGTTGGACTAGAAGACCTCTAAGGTCCCTTCCAAATATTATTCAGTTATTCTGTTGAAACTCACATGTGGCTGAATGACTAATTTAGACAAAGATGTTCTCTTCGGACAGGTGCATCTTTTCCTAACAATTTCCTGGAAGGGAATCTGCTTTTCTGCCAGGGGTCAACATTTTCCTTGAGCTGTCTGTCCACCATGTCTCAGAGATCCCTTTGGAAGCTTTACTTACTTGGATCCTTTCCTAATACTTTTTCCAAGGATCTGCTCAGATTTACTGGCAAATGAGGTAGCATTAAGCACATGGGTATGAAATTACAAGCTTTGTGTTTAAAATAAGAGCACCCGGGTCTAACTTGCACAGAGCAAAATATTTGTCGAAGTCTCAAGTGCAAGAGTGTTCCATCTGGCTATCTACCAGACACGTAAAGCTTGCTGCAGAAGGTCAAACTCTGCTGAATTTTGGGCAGGAGACTTATGCATATTCCCAAAGTTATCTTCCTCATGAATTCCTTCTTAATTATGTATATGCACCAGGAGGCCCAGAGGGAAGCAGGCACATTTTTAGAAATCAGAAATCAGAATCATAATTATTGAAGAAAGCTCCTTGGAGAACCAGTGGCAAGGACAGGAAGTTCTTTCTCCATCCTTGGTAAAGTTTCCTGCCTGAGCAGGGGGTTGTACTAGATGACCTCCAAGGTCCCTTCCAACTTTATTATTATTATTATTATTATTGTTGTTGTTGTTGTTGTTGTTCTTGTTCTTGTTCTTGTTCTTGTTGTTCTTGTTGCTGCTGCTGTTGTTATTGTGGTTGTTGTTGTGGTTGTTATAATGCTAGGGATTTTTTTTTTAGCAAGCCTGGGGTCAGATCCAACCGTGCTGGGGAAAGGGAGGAGGGGAGGCTCCTCCTCCTGATTGAAGCTCCACCCCTAATTAACAGAGTCATAAGAGAATAGCAGCGTTGGAAAGGCCCCTGGAGGTCATTTAGTCCAACCCCCTGCTCGAGCAGGAGACCCTATGCTATTTCAGACCAGTGGCTGTCCAATCTCTTCTTGAAAATCTCCAATGTTGGAGCAGCCACAACTTCTGCAGGCAGGTTGTTCCACTGGCTAATTGTTCTCATTGTTAGGAAGTTCCTCCTTAGTTCTAGGTTGCTTCTCTCTTTGGTTAGTTTCCATCTGTTGCTTCTCGTCCTGCCTTTAGATCAAGGGTGTCAAACTGCTGGCCCGCAGGCCGGATACGTCACGCAAAAGCTGTGCCCATCCCAGTTCCAGCAAGGGGGAAAAAGTCGTGATACGTTGTTACACGTCACATGATGTGGCAAGTTTGACACCATGCTTTAGATGCTTTGGAGAATAAGCTGAACCCCCTCTTCTTTGTGGCAGCCCCTCAAATATTGTAAGACTGCTGTCATGTCTCCCCTAGTCCTTCTTTTCATTAAATTAGACATATCCAATTCCTGCAACAGTTTTTCAAATGCTTTAGTCTCCCCCCCGATCATCTTTGCTGCTCTTCTCTGTATCTTTCTAGGGCAGTGTTTCTCAACCTTGACAATTTTAAGGCATGTGGACTTCAACTCCCAGAATTCCACAGCCAGCAATGCTGGCTGTGGAATTCTGGGAGTTGAAGTCCACATGCCTTAAAATTGTCAAGGTTGAGAAACACTGTTCTAGGGAAAAAGACTTCTCCAGAGAAATCTGTAATCCATGATTGTTTTTGATATGTAATATATATCAGATATATTGTTGTTGTTAGTTGCGAAGTCATGTCTGACCTATCATGACCCCATGGACAACGTTCCTCCAGGCCTTCTTGTCCTCTACCATCTTCTGGAGTCCATTTAAGCTCACGACTACTGCTTCAGTGACTCCATCCAGCCACCTCATTCTCTGTCGTCCCCTTCTTCTATTTCCCTCCATCTTTCCCAGTATCAGGCTCTTCTCCAGTGAGTCCTTCCTTCTCATTAGGTGGCCAAAGTACTTGAGTTTCAACTTTAGGATCTGGCCGTCTAAAGAGCAGTCAGGGTTGATCTCCAGGACTGACCGGTTTGATCGCCCTGCAGTCCAAGGGACTCGCAGGAGTCTTCTCCAGCACCATAGTTCAAAGGCCTCCATTCTTTGGCGCTCAGCCTTTCTTATGGTCCAACTTTCACAGCCATACATTGCAACTGGGAAAACCATGACCTTGAGTACACATTTATTATCAATTCCAGTAAGAACAATTGTTACAAGGCATTTTAAAGTTCTTTAACTTCATTCATTCATTCATTCATTCATTCATTCATTCATTCATTCATTCATTCATTGCTTTATCGATTTAATATGTCACCCATCCTGCTATCAAGAGTGACTCTGGGTGGCTTTAATGCAATAAATAGAAATATAAAAACTATAGAAACAATAAAAATTATAGGAATTAAATAGAGAAAAAGAGAAAAGGTCCAACTTCCAGGCACAGTTTAGGAAGTGAAAAGTTCCACCTAGAGATGAAGAATCTATTAGAGTTGCAATTTTTTCAACTCTAATAAAGCAATCCCAGACCTTTTCTCTGTTTGTATTTGTATTTGGTTGTAATTTCCAAAGGGGATATTGAAGATTGTACATGTAAAACCAGCTGTGGCCTTCAGCTACACTGATATTATAACATCACTGTATTTATTCTGTTGCCTCCTGCTCTTCCATCTCTGCAGCACTAAGTAAGCACTTCATAGATAATTAATGCTAAAAAGCATACTCCGAAAGGAAAGAGGAGCT